>PNEQ01037065.1:0-22430 GCA_003012365.1 Medauroidea extradentata
AGGGGGCACTTTCCTACCAATGGATGGTCGTTTTCGGGGTCCGAGGCACATATTACGTCCACTCGACGTCGCGGGGGCGGCGTCTAGGCGCCGCTACCTCGTCGCGCACGTGGGCGGGTGTGTTCCAATATGCGCAAGCCGCCGGGCTTGATGCGCACGACGGGCTCAGATCAGGGGAGGTCAGGGGCGACCCGCGTCAGGTTGCCTCGGCAATGTTGCAGTTGTAACGTTTCTGGCACATGCAGGCAACGTGCTGCTAGGTTTCCTCTGCAACGTTGCTACTGAAACATTTCTGAGATGTGCAGGCAACATGCTGCTAGGTTTCCTTTGCAACGTTGCAGCTGTAACGTTTTTGGCACGTGCAGGCAACGTGCTGTTAGGTTGCCTCGGCAACATTGCAGTTGTAACATTTCTGGCACGTGCAGGCAACATGCTGCTAGGTTACCTCGGCAACGATGTAATTGTAACATTTCTGGCACGTGCAGGCAACGTGCTGCTAGGTTGCCTCGGCAATGTTGCAGTTGTAACGTTTCTGACAAATGCAGTCAACGTGCTGCTAGGTTTCCTCTGCAATGTTGCTACTGAAACATTTCTGGCGCGTGCAGGCAACGTGCTGGTAGGTTACCTCGGCAACGTTGTAATTGTAACATTTCTGGCACATGCAGACAACGTGCTGCTAGGTTTCCTCTGCAACATTGCTACTTAAACATTTCTGGCACGTGCAGGCCACGTGCTGCTAGGTTGCCTCGGCAACGTTGCAGTTGTAACGTTTCTGGCACGTGCAGGCAACGTGCTGTTAGGTTGCCTCGGCAACATTGCAGTTGTAACATTTCTGGCACATGCAGGCAACGTGCTGCTAGGTTACCTCGGCAACGATGCAATTGTAACATTTCTGGCACGTGCAGGCAACGTGCTGCTAGGTTTCCTCGGAAACATTGCAGTTGTAACGTTTCTGGCACGTGTAGGCAACGTGCTGCTAGGTTTCCTCGGCAACGTTGCAATTGTAACATTTCTAGCACATCCAGACAACGTGCTGCTAGGTTTCCTCTGCAACGTTGCTACTGAAACATTTCGGGCAAGTGCAGGCAACATGCTGCTAGGTTGCCTCGGCAACGTTGCAGTTGTAACGTTTCTGGCACGTGCATGCAACATGCTGCTAGGTTTCCTCTGCAACGTTGCAGTTGTAATGTTTCTGGCACGTGCAGGCAACGTGCTGCTAGGTTGCCTCGGCAATGTTGCAGTTGTAATGTTTCTGGCACGTGCAGGCAACGTGCTGCTAGGTTTCCTCGGCAACGTTGCAGTTGTAACATTTCTGGCATGTGCAGGCAACGTGCTGTTAGGTTTCCTCGGCAACGTTGCAGTTGTAACGTTTCTGGCACGTGCAGGCACTGTGCTGCTAGGTTTCCTCTGCAAAGTTGCTACTGAAACATTTCTGGCACATGCAGGCAACGTGCTGCTAGGTTGCCTCGGCAACATTGCAGCGGTTACGTTTCTGGCATGTGCAGACAATGTGCTGCTAGGTTTCCTTTGCAACGTTGCTACTGAAACATTTCTGGCACGTGCAGGCAACGTCCTGCTAGGTTGCCTCGGCAACGTTGCAGTTGTAATGTTTCTGGCACGTGCAGGCAAGCAATGTGCTGCTAGGTTACCTCGGCAACGTTGCAATTGTAACATTTCTGGCACGTGCAGACAACGTGCTGCTAGGTTTCCTCTGCAACGTTGCTACTGAAACATTTCTGGCACGTGCAGGCAACGTGCTGCTAGGTTGCCTCGGCAACAGTGCATTTGTAACGTTTCTGGCACCTGCAGGCAATGTGCTGCTAGGTTTCCTCTGCAACGTTGCATTTGTAACATTTCTGGCACATGCAGACAACGTGCTGCTAGGTTTCGTCTGCAACGTTGCTACTGAAACATTTCTGGCACGTGCCGGCAACATGCTGCTAGGTTGGCTCGGCAACGTTGCAGTTGTAATGTTTCTGGCACGTGCAGGCAACGTGCTGCTAGGTTTCCTCTGCAACGTTGCAGCTGTAATGTTTCTGGCACATGTAGGCAACATGTTTATATAGTCTGTGACGATCTTAGCACATTGTAACGTTGTAGCAACGTTTCCAGCACCACCTGTGCTGTTAGGGGGCTGCTGGTGGTGTGGCACAAACGGTCGCTATGAGCGTGGGCTGTCCAGCACACGTCACATTTATACTAATGTATGTCATGAATGGATAGTTAAATTTAATAGAAAAAGTTGTATTAAGAATGATGAAAATTGTGCTAAATTCTGTATTATGACTATTAGGGAATATTGAATTGTAGCCATAGATCAGTCTACTTCAGGCAGTGGGTGTCTATGCCGTATATTGCGCAAACAAACACATGAAGTCAGTGTTCTTATACAAATGATTGTGCACGTGGTCATTGTTGCTCATAAACAGTGTTTCCACCATAAGAGCAATGTATTTTACATGAATTTTGAAAAGCAATAAAGTAAAAAATTATTTATCGAATGACAAATATGCTATGTTTAACTTTATCTACATTGCTTGGAGAACAAAATTTAGCAATAAACTGTGATTTTAACAAAATTGTTGCATTTTGTAACACAATTCTGTGAGCACCTACATAGCCTAATGTGGGTGCATGGAAATCATTATTGTGCTATCAGTTTTAATTCATTTATGCTAGTTTCTGCCATTTATTTTGAGTACAAATGTGTTTGTATGATTGCAGCCATTATGAAACAGCTGCATATCGTCAGTTTCATACACATGTGTAAATAAATAATGTATGTGGCTGTATTTTCAGGTTAGTTCGCTAGATTTTTCTGCATAAACAATTGTTTAACCACATAATTCCCAACAGGCAAATATTAAACACGCCCTACTTTCTTTACCTGATCGCTTATGACCCCGAATGCAACTGATGTACCCGTTTTTATTCAAATCTAATCAATCAACAGTAGCACTATCGTACTGGGCGCATACGAAAACATTACTCGATCTATTCGATAGAAAAAATATTTCTAGTACGCAATTGTAATTCCACATACATATATTGTGCTAATACAGATGGGTATTCTGCACTGTTTTAACCTGGTTGAAATAATATGCAAAGTGTTCAAGACGTTTTCAAAAAGAGTACTGTAGCGTACACACGTAAATTATTCAGTGTCCTCTGGTGCTTTCTGGTTAACGAAAGTCTCTATTTACACAATGCCTGTGGCAGCTTGGCACCTGACGTGCATCGTGACCCAAAGCGCCCCGACGCCACAAACAATGTCAAATGGTCTGGGACAGTTTAGATTATTTTGCAGTGCTAGCAAATACATTGCGGTCCCTGCAACGAATTTGGCTAGCCCAAAACTGCTACGTCGTAGACCGTAATGTACCTTCATAGCAGGGGATGTTGGTGCTGACATCTCCACTGATGAAGCATAGTGCCTACGTCCTGCCTCAGGTGGGGGTGCGGGGAAAAGCAGCACATGGTCGGGACATGGCCGCAGCGGCCCAAAAGGGACTGTGTAGAACGGGTGTCCACGGCACACGCAGGGATGTTAGATGGTAACTTCAAAATCCTGGTACTAACACCATAAAAAAGCTGGTACTTCTAACAAAAACCTGGTACAGGTAAAAAAAAAATTGTGAATGATTACAGGCATGAAAAAGACGACGTTCTAAAACAAGTCTTAAGTATTTTATAAGAAAAATTTAAAGAATGCTCTTAGTTAACAGAAAATCAGAGGTTTACACCTACCACAGATTTACACAAGTATGTGTTGCCAACGCCCAACAGGCAACAGTTTGCAATAACCTCCTATAACTATATGCACAGATTCATGCTGACAATTCAGAAGTTGTGTTGTGCCAAAAAATATATATTTTTGTGTACAAAGGTTTTGCTAAAAATACTGTTTAATGATGCATCTTAATACAATTTGCAAAATTATGAAATCCTGGTACTTTCGCGTACCAGGATGAAAGTATCCTGGTACATGGTACAGCACCCTGAAAACTGGTACGTGTACCAGGATCCTGGTACGTCTAACACCCCTGGGCACACGTCATACTGCTCTTCGAAATTATGTGCGGTCGGAAAAATACATTTAACTTCCTACGACTGGGTAGATATGATCACGTGACCATTACTACCGAGTGAATTATACTTACTACACTTTCGTAAACGTCTGCTCTGAGTGGTTTGCGTTGGGGTACAATAAAGTTAGGTTAAGATTAATTCTACTACAGTCTATGGAAATACGTTTTCATATGGAAGAGATTGGCACAGGGAAAATTTCTGTCGCTAGTTTTGTTTCAATCGCTAATATACCAGATACACATTCAACTGTATTAAAATGAAATTTATGTAAACTTGGAAATGATTGAAGCCGTTAAATTGAATTTTAAAGTAAAGAAAAACCATTTCGCATTTTAAATTATTAACTTAAACTTAATGCAACTTAAAATTACGGAAGGCTCTGTGGTTGGTCAGTTTGCTGCACTACCAATACCAACGCTCAAGCGGCAGAAATTTTCCCTGGGACAAACATTTAACATTTGATCGTTCTAACCTGTAGTAGAATTAATCTTAGCTACAATAATGCATTGTTCGCGCAAAACTGGCCTGAGTCGTCGACTTCAAGAAAGTCGCAACATGCCATCTTCCGATCCATCTGGTGTCTTCGGCGAAAACCCAAACAATGCGAGAAGTGTGAACTAAGTAGTCATGCCACCTTAAGGCACATATAAAAACAAAGTATGTATAATCCTACTTGGTAGTGTTGGTCACGTGACTGGCTCTACTCAGTCGTTGGATGCTAACCGAGCAGACATAAATCCGAAAAGTAGTACTTTGGCGGCCTTTAAAATTACGGCAAAATCTGCAGAAGTGGTAATTTCAGTAGCCAATTTGGTAGACCTCTGTCATTAGACCCGGTTGGGACAGTGCAGAATATAATTTTCTAGTGGTACGATATACATATATAGCATTACAACTGAGAGGTTAAAAATGTATACATTTAGAACACATTTATTCGAAACCTGAATTACGTTCTCTGGTAATATTTTTACTTGATAACCTGCTCCACAATTCTTGTTCGACAAAAATATTACAATTTAACATCGTCTTTTTTGTGAAAATGCACTCGAACCGTCTTACAAACAGGGGATAACCCTGTCTATGACAATGTAGTGGCATGGCCCGTGGTGTGAGGAGGAGTAGGAATGGTGGCGAGTTGAATATGGTGGCGAATTTTTGCTAGAAGGGCGCCAGTCTGTCAATAATTTACTAACCCGGGCGGACACGGGACTCTCTCTCAGGGTGTTCGGTTGACGACCACGTGACTGACCCCTCACACCTTGACCGAGGTACGCGTAAGTTATGCTGGGTAGGGTTATTTGGGGCTCCCTCCACACCCCATCACACAAGCAAAGTACACACTTATTATAAAAACACTCAAAGCGGATTATGCTCCCGGGAAGGCCTGAACGCCTGAACTTAAGTGAGTGAAATAAAACAATTGCACAGTTACGTAAGATGGATGTAATCACGAAACACACTGATACATAAGGTACACTACACGGATGTGGCCCTGACACTTATGGCCGGTCAGTAGCCGAAGCGATCAAACGAGGCCGAAGCCATGAATCTATTTAAATTAATAAAACCTCGGGCTGCAAGTCAGCCGAAGTGGGTGGACATCACGGGGACAAGAGTGCAAGAAATATGTTCCAGACAATTACTTACTATGGCACACCCCTACCAGCACACAGACATCCTGAGGACGTCCGTAGGATGTGGGAACTGTCATCCCTAGGACGTCCTAGGGAAGGTCATTTCAAGTACTTTTTATGTAGGAAAAGTTCATGGAAAAGTACTACCGGTACCTACGGACATCCCTAGGATGTCTGGCATACACATTCCTGGGACATCCCTAGGAGCTCTCTGGGATCTGTAATAAACACATCCTCAAGACATCCTAGCTCTCTGGGATCTGCATTAAATGCATCCCCAGGACATCCCTAGGAGCTCCCTGGGACCGGTATTAAACACATACCTGGGACATCCCTAGGAGCTCCCTAGGACCTGTATTAAACACATCCCTGGGGCATCCCTAGGAGCTCCCTAGGACATCCCTAGCAGCTCCTTCCAGCATCAAAAGTAAAAGCTTAGTATTCAACACAAAAGAAAACATATGTATTTGAAACATATGTATTTGTATTGGTGATATGTAAACTTAGTATTTAACACACAGTCAAATACACATAATTGTTAATGTAGCCTCTTAATATCTTTTGAATAAACAATTCGTCTGTAATAACATTTTTTTAATGCTTCAACTTCCAAAAGTCTACCAGTAATAATAAAATATGTGTGTCGAAATTAATAAATTTACCAATTTCTTAAGGCTTATATAAATGTTATGAATTGTCTACTAAATTAATTGCAACAAACCTCATGTATATTTAAATAATATTGTGAGCTATCTAGTGGTCATATTAGGAACTTGCCTAGAAATCCACTACGTCCATGGGAGCTCCTGCTCGGACATCTAAGGGAGCACCTGCTCGGACACCGCAGGGAGCTCCTGCTCGGACATCCCAGGGAGCTCCTGCTCGGACATCCCAGGGAGCTCCTGCTCGGACATCCCACGGAGCTCCTGCTCGGACATCCCAGGGAGCTCCTGCTCGGACATCCCAGGGAATTCCTCAGAGGAGCTCCGTGGGAGCTTCCTGTAAGGACATCCCTGGTAGTGCCTGTTGGGACATCCCAGGGAGTTCCTCAGAGGAGCTCCGTGGGAGCTCCCTGTAGAACATCCCTGGGAGCTCTCCAGATGAGGAATTTAGGATGACCCAAATTCGTCTTCCAAGGAGCTTCCTGGGTTGTGATGTCCATTTGGAGGAGGTACTTGGGACGTCCTAGGGACATGGTTTTTTTTGGAGCTCTCGGATATCTGAAATATCCATCCCTAGGACATCCCGAGGATCGCATGTACCCGGATATCCTCAAAGAATGTCCCTGGGACACCCTGGGGACTTGCTGTGCTGGTAGGGTATATCGAGTTACGTTGGCCTAAACTAAAATCTGCTAGGACAGTTTGGAATTGTTGCATAAAAGTCACTCTAGGAAATGTACATGTTGTCAGGGTGGCCCCTCCTTGGCAAGGCCGTACGCGAAGCACCTGAGAGAGTGTATACGGGGGGGAGGGGGTTTTTGCACTTTGTGGATCGCAGGCTGTAGGGGTGGTGACACACTGGAGCATGTTCCTTACATACCTGGTGCTGACGACACGAAAACAGCTGACCTGTCCGACGTCAACACATTACATGGGAACCCTTGAAATTTATATTTGGCCGTCCTGGCCAAATGAGCGGCGCATTTGCGCTTGTATAAGGATTACTCAACACAGAAATAATTATATAAAACATGACCGTGAGGAATGTCAATGTCGAGAGTTGGTGACCCTGCTACCCGGGCTCAGGTCTTTTGCTTACACACGTTAATTGAAATTAACATCACACTTACAGCGGTAGAGAGTATGCTTTAACGTGGTTTAAAAATTAAGCATAGATTTCCAAAACTACTTTACACTTGTTTGTGTTTAAACTGAAAAACCATGTGGCACGTGGCGGTTGATGACATGTACTTGGCATTCTCCACCACAGTATCGTAGGTAGCAAAGTGAAGCCACTGTTTTGGGTATCCCATTATGGCAACTGTCTGTTTCTTAACAAATGAAAGTACATAATCATGCCCCTAGTTCAAGCAATTTTACAGTTAATTTGTTTTGTTCCTTACGTAGCTGATTCGTACTACTCTGAGATGTTTTTATTGTTTAAAGGCGCATCAATCCAGAAAGCCGGCTTCAACTACATCACAAACTAGCTATCTCCTTACTATTCTTACTTCCATGCTTACTTTTTACACGTGTTGTCTTTAAGGTTAGAAAGATCAATGTTAAAGTTTGTCACAGGGAAACTTTCTGCTGCTTAAGCGCTGGTATCGCTAACGGGTGCTAACTGACCAATCACGGAGCTTTCCTGAATTAAGTTGATAATATTTTAAACATGAAAATGGTTTATTTTCTTTTCAAATTAAATGACTTCTGTCATTCCCAAACCATTTAATTTTGCTTCAGTTTAGTATTATTCTTGTCCCTTTGCGATAGCAGCGAAACTAGCGACATAAATTTTCCGTGTGACAAACTCTCCCATACGAAAACACAAAAACACATATTCTTTCTAACCTGTAGTAGAATTAACCTTACTTTTATGTATATCGTCTGCAGGCAGCTATCTACGCTTCTCCCGAGCAGGGTAGATGTGAGTGGATCCGGCGACGAGATTGAGTTTAGTATTTTGAGATCTTGTAGACCGGTAGATTTCCATCGCATGAAGTTCTTGTCCTATTTTAGATTAATGTCTGCACTATTGAGTAAATGTAGTTTTCATACGCGCTTTTAGAGTACATTACTGAGACTGACAACATTCGTCATTCATCAAACTTTCGGCGAAAAACTTGGGCATTGACTTGAGTGATCAGAGCCTTACATCGTGCGTGAGTTGGTACCAAACTGCTGTGATATTTTTTATAAATGTTCATATTTAATTTTTTTATGAAAGAAATCAGTTATACTTAGTAATAAACTTTTTTTGTGAAAAGACCTAGCAAAAGGTATCTGGGTATATATTTCTTGGGATTAAGAACTTATTTATTGTGTGGCACAATATTATTACCCTGTGGCATCACTGCTGTAAATTCCCGAAATAGGTGTGCTTGTTGCGCATTTAAATTGTCGTGCTCGTCGTGTCTTATTTTGTTGTGTGGTAAGTTTTCTTCGTTAGTTTAACAAAGTAAGTTGTATGAAATTATTAAATTTGTGTCGTTACGAGACATTTATAATATAAATTTAGGATTGAGTAACATAGACTGCATTTTTAAAATGATTTTTATGCCTTTATTGTAATAGGTTATAATTTTATATAATCACTTAACAATATTGTTAGAAATGTGTGCCCTGTTGCCTCATAATCCTCTGTATTGCCCCTTTTGGAAGTGCCTTGGCTGATAGAGACATTTAATTGTAAAATAAAAAACTATGGTTGTGTTGAGATAGGAAGCAAAAGTAGCATAATAAAAAAAAAGACGGACATGATATGCAAGCTTTTAACTTAAGTTTCAGAGCTCCTGGCTGGTTTGACTTGGGGGAAGTGCTGTATCGAGACTAGGTAAGGCGTTGGCCAAGGTTTAGGCGTGGAAGTTATTTTGAGAAAATAATAATGGGGTGGGTTACTGTAGTCTTGGTTTTTTAACTTTGGCTACCTAAATATTGCTTCCTTATGTGTAATCACAAAATAACTAGGAATATAATCAGGGCCGCGGTGGCGAGGCGTAAGGTTTAAAGGAGGGGAAGTAACTGGTGTAGGAATACTGATACCCCTTAATAAAGGTAGGGGTCCGGGAGTCCTCCCCTGGAAAATTTTTTATTTCTATGTGCAAAATGGTGTTATTTAAACAGTTTTTTGAATCTTAACATTGAATATATCTCTGGTATAAATATCAATATTTTTTTTAGATAAAATCATTTCTGCCAAGAAAAAAAATTGTGGTGTCTAGTTAACCTTCTCCCGCGACTACACCACTGACTTAACGTTATTATGCGTAGGCTATGGCCGATGTTTAGCAAATAGTAAGTTGGAATAATTGTTTTATTTTACTTCGTAACGAAATAATGCTTGTATTTATTATTTGTAGGCGGATAATTAGAGAAAAGTAAATTTTTTCTTAGTAATAAAACAATACATTATTATGTATAAATAAAACTACTCACCGGACCATTCCTTAATAACAGATGCAATTGTAATTTGCAGACAGTTTATTCATATTTCAGAAATTGTATATTTTTAAATCATTGAATTTGAAATAAAAAAAAAAATAGCTAATTGTCTGAAAATGTAAAAAATGCAAAAATAATTAAATGATGTTTTATACAGGTCTTGAAGTTGCTCGTGACACTGTTCTTTAGTGTGAATTATTTCCTTACGGTAAGTCAGGCTTCCTTTCTACTATAAAACTGTTTTTTCTGCAAATTTGGACTTGACATACAACTATACAAATAAAATATGAAAGCTAAAAAGTGTTCATTGCAATAAAAAGTAGTTACAATGTGTGTCTACGAAACAAACCATTGTACAAATATAAAAATTATTAAAGCAGTTATTATTTTTGGTTAAGCCTTCCTCGCATTAATAGCCTTTATTTTTTCTCGGAAACAAAGAAGACTAACCAGGCTTCACTTATATAAGTACGTGCTTTGTTACCTTTCATAGGTTGCAATTAAAATAAAAGGAGATTCTTACTAACATCTTTATGAAAAGCGTTAAGTATGTAGTTACACATTGCGATGACACAGCACTTTCTTTTCAGGAAGATGTAGAATTATTTTATTTTAAAATACTACACTTGTTACTGAAAATGGGACTATTTACGTATAGAAATGCAGCCATGTGCACGTGAATCTGTGTACAAAAGACCAGGCAATAAGCGGTCAATATTTGTACTCCTTTTCTACAAGTTCGGTGTAGCCATTCGGCTAGCCTCGTGTGGTAAGGAAGTCACTCGGTTGCTTCCAGCCCTCGCTACAACTTATCTGCTACAGACCACCCGCACCTCCGCCGAGTCAGTCATTGGCCGCAATAGCCCTAGGGTCTGGAAGCAGAGGACATGACTGCTTCCAGGGCCAAGTACTTTCAACCACTATCCCTGTAACCTGCTGCGTGTTTAAATGATGTTCCACTCTCAAATGTTATATTATTTTATTATTTAGTAAGTGATGAGAATTATTAGGGAAACAATGCTTCCATTGCTTCCATGGACGCTTCGCCCCTGCAGGGGCAGATTTATCACTATACCCCTGGCCTAAGACACAACTTTCACATCTTAGTGAGGAAAACATGTGAAGAATTTTTCATCACTGTAGTGCAGATAGGGTGACCAGCAAAAAAAAAAAAAAAAAAAAACTTAAATTTTCTCTCTGTTAATATTATCTGATTTATGGTTTTCAGCAATTTCCAAATAACTGCATTAGAATTAAGTTAAATAATTAGTATGCCATTACTATTATTGCTGTTATGTTTAGAAAGAGGACAGAACATAGTAATTTTAAATAATGTGGTGTTTGAAATGGGAAAAAAACGCGAGTTTGTGAGGAAGGATGGAAAATAAAGGCTGCGGAGGTGCTGATCGTCACGGGCCTAGAGCGCCTAGATGCATAAATCTGACCCTTAATATAATAATAATAACTTAAAAAAAAGATATAGAATTAAAAATGAATCAAAATTTTGTGATAAGTGGTAGATGGCGCTGAAGTTTGTGGTATGCACATGTGTGCATACAAAACATATGCATGTACACAGAATGCTAGGAACTTAAATCCATCCTAGTTGTCTACCATTTAGGGTGTGTTTGCATAAGCTCTTTTTAATCCTAAAGGGAATTAGATTTCGTAAATCACTCACAAAGAGGATATTTCTACCAACTTTTGACAGTTAAAATTTATGTTAGTCACTAAATTAACTAGCCAAAATGAGATTATTTCTCTTGAGTTGATGATAATAAGACACAAGGTGTAGGTAAACATTACAACAGGTTTACTATATCAGCTTCCTGTATAAGCCAAAACAGGAACATGTGGCCATTATTCTGTGTTGAGATCGAGGTTCATATCTTAGCGATTAATGACACTCATTTTATAAAGTTTTTTTCTTGTTCATTCTCCAACACTGTTTTGTGCTGTATGAACTGGTTTCTTTGCTTGTTTGAAGAAATTTTATTATGATAATATCACTTGCAATTGGGCAACTGCCTGGTGGCAAGGTGTAACCTCTTCCTCAATCACGTACCAATCCCCTTCTGAACTTGTCAAGTCAGCCCCCCCTCACCGTCACCATCTCCTCCGAAAGTAAATTCCGCTCCCTCATCAACGTTCTAAGTGTAGACTGCCTACCCCACTCTGTTCTCCTTGCAATCTGAATATTCCCTGTTACTTTTTATTCTGCCTTAGTTAACAGGCATCCTAACTTACCCCTGCCTTCTTCTCCATTCATCACCTTGTACACCCTGACCAGCCACTCCACTCTTCTCGTTTCCTTCAGTGAGTTCCACCCCAGGTCCTTTAACATCACAAATGGCTAAAAATCCCTTAGCCTCACCAGCCTGCCCTTGCCTTCTTCATTTATCCTTCACCCAACTCGCTGCCCATCTTTGTACCTTATCCGTCTTCCGTACCTCTAATTCTACAGGCGTGTTCGAAATGGTTTATTTGGGGATTTAGGGTTTAGGAATTTAGGGTGTATGGTTTCGAACGTCAAAGGTTAGCGCTACATGTGGCAGAATCGGAAACTAGACGTTTGATGTAGTTTCGATGTTGTTTTGTTACCTCTCTCGTATCCAGGTTTACGAAAAGTCACTTCTTTGCCCGGGTAGAGTAAAATTTTAACTCGTTACGTTTACAAACTGATACGTCCGAGGGACGAATGTTTGGTTTAATAGGTGAATCTAGCTATTTGCTCACATTTATTTACCACAAACTAACTAATTTGCTACGATACAGCAAATTTTGGTGACTAACTATCTCCAACAGATTAGTTTTTGTAAAAAAATTCTGTTGTATATAAATTATACCTTTACCGCACACAGACATTATAAAATAACGACTTCTTTCACTTATTCTATCCTTTCAATAAGAATATAATTAAAAAAAAACGTTACTAGGAATTTTTTACTAGGTATATTACAAGGTAGGAAAATTATTTTTTAATATAAACATGTATTATAATTGTTTATACACAAAAATACAATCGCGATGTTTTGTTCTATAGTTATATAATGCTTGTCGTAGATGGTTATTAATAGTTTCGGTTGAAATACAGGACCATAACGCTTGAATCAACAACAGCAGACGACTTTACGGACCTATTTGGGGATTTAGTGTGCTACTCTACCTCAGTAAATTTCAACCCTAAATCCCCAAATTTTTAGGCCCTAAAATTGGTCACGTGGTCGATTTAGGTACCTAAATGGCAGTCTTCTAGCGGATTCGAACACGGCTTACGTACTGGTCTCACTCTGCGACAGTATTTTCTAACATTGACTGATTGTAATATACTTATTTTTGTTCACTGTATTACTAACGCCCTTCAATACCCTTCCTATCATTCCTAGAGCCCTTTTTCCTTTATACACCACTCTCTCTACCTGCCTTCTCCACCCTAAAATCAATCTGCATTATTATGTCTAGGTACTTGTGTTCTGAAGTTTCTTCTATCTCCTGCCCTTCCCATATGTACATATAAGTACTTCTAACTTTCTTCCTCGTAAACCAAACATTGTGAGATTCACTAAAAAGAGGGTAAAGAGCAGGCAGACATACAGATGGGGAGAGCAGGTGATAGGAGAGGCAGCAGAATACAAGTACTTAGGGGTGATGTTGCAAGAAGACCTTGGGTGGAGGGGACAGGTGAAAAGAGTGGCTTCTAAGGGAAAAAGGGCCCTGGGAATGCTGGGAAGAGTCCTGAAAGGAGTCAGTGGTGGGGTGAAGGAGAAGGCTGATGCTGGAATATGCAGCTGCAGAGTGAGATCCCTACGTGGAAGGGGAGGTGCAGGAACTGGAGAAGGTCCAGAGGAGAGCAGCTAGATGGGTGAAGGGCAGGTGGAGAAGGCAAGGGCAGGAGAGAGAGGATGAGGGTAATTACAGACCATCAGTGATGATGAAGGAAATGGGTTGGTGTACTTTGAAGGATAGGCAAAGGGTGGAGAGGCTTGTTAGGTTGTTCAGAGTGGTGAAGGGAGAGGGAGGATGGGGAATGTTAGGTTCCCATTTAATCAAGGGTGATTACGGAGGGAGAGGAAACAACAGTCTTAAGATCCGGAGGGTGTGGAGGAGGACTGAAAGGGGTAGGCAGTCAATGATAGTGAGGTCGGTGAGGGAGTGGAATGTGCTTAGAGAGGAGCTGGTGAGGGTTGACAGGGTTTGTTTGTTCAGGAGGGGTCTGGAGGGTGAGTGAGGCATGTGAGCTTGCCACCGGGCGAAAGCCCATCTACAAGAGGTTATTATTATTATTATTATTATTATTATTATTATTGATTGTCTTTCTTACGTTTATTTTCAATTTGTTATCTTCAGTCACAATGCTATAATGTTATTGTCATCCTGCAACTTGTTTCCTCCACCCATCTCTACATATAAGACACATTAATTGGCAAACAATTGTATTTTGCCACTCACCCCCAAATCCATGCCATTTGCCATTATTATAAATCAGGACCCCAGCTCGCTTCCCTGTGGCAGTCCATAAACTCATCATAACTCTGTTTACCTGTGGAAAGACAAAATACTACAGATAACAGAATGGTATACCTACTTAAAATAGCATACAACCTATAAGTTTAAATAATATTTTGAAGCATTCTTACATGGTCAAAAATTAATTTTCTTATACTGATGTATCTTGAATTGTAAGTTATAAGTTAGGTGCAAGCCTTATTCGCATGCCAGCTCTGGCTGCTTATCAAAAAGTTGCTATTTACGTTATCTGTATTTTTTGGTTGTCGACGTTACACTTCATGAGGTCCGAATTTCGCCCCATGTAATGCAATTCCACTATGGTTCGTGTCACTGACCATGTGATATGAACTTATGTCAGGCGCAGTACATTTCCCCTCTATGTGACGTGTCTACCTACTGCTAGCGCCACGCTTCTTCCCCTCAGGGGAGGACTAGTTGTGGTAGAGTAGTATTATGATTAACACCATACAACCACCACCACTATCATCACCCCATCCACGACCTCCATACTAAGAGAGGTGGCACAACTATACCTAACACGGATTCACATTTTTGAGGAACCGGGTTCGATCCCCCCACTCCGGCCATCGTGATTTCAGTTTCCTATGGTTTTCTGACATTTCTCCAGGTTAATACCATAATAGTTCATTAATATAGGCCATTGCCCAAACTCCTGTCATTGTTCCATGTTGTGTCACCATCTGTAATGACATCGCTGCCGAGGCATAAAGCCCACTTATCTTATTATCTCCACCACCACTGCAATAATGACTACACCACAGCCATCTAAGGGGATTGCCTGGCCCCTATGCCAATAAATCTTTGTGGCCACATGTACCATCTCAAATCCACCTGTACCCCTATTTTAATGCTATAAATTTGCAGTTTTATTTTGTTCAAGTATGCCTAACCAACTTATGATAGTAAGATATTTTTTGTGTGTTTACCTGAAAATACATAATGACAAGAAAAATTTATAAAAATCTGACCAATGTTCGTCTAATTTTGATCCCAGGTCTCTATGTATTTGTCCCCTCAATGCCCCCTTCCCCTTTCTTTTCCGTCCCTGTCAAACTTGTGAACGGCCCTGCCATCACTGCTATTACCATCACTCAATCTGCCATCAGTATCACTATACTATCATTAGCCACCGCCAACATCTCCATCACCACAACTGTAATTGTCAGTATCTCTACAGCCATACCATTACACTACTGCCACCATATCCAGTATTGATAATAGTATAAACAGAATTTCGGCAGAACTTTGATAAGTATGCTTTCCTATCTGCAGGCTTTATGGAAGAACAGACAAGTACCACCAGTACCTGCAAAAGAGGAGTTTCCTTGAGAAGAGGTTGTTTTTGCCACATCCTATCTTGAAAGCTATTCTGGATCAGGCATATCAGAACATTCTTCACCAGCTGGGCGACCACAACAAATACAGGTTGGAAACAGTAGCACTAGAGCTTTGTTTAACGTTATGTTGATAATATTAGCTCGTACGTCAGTCAAATTAAGGAATAAATTGCAAAAATTAACAGTTTACTTCTTACATGTCTGCCGAAATTTGTATGCTGTCACCATTCTGTCTGACCACGTAACTGACTGTAACACTAAGCCCAGATAATGTCCACAAGGTTGTAGCTGTACAGTGATGGGTAAGGGGTTGTGACGGGAGGGTATGAAATGTGTGCAGAGCCCGTGAACAATAGTACGTACTGTGTGTGTGAGGATTTTCCCTCCCCAACAGCTACATTGGACTCACATTCAGGAGTTCCTAGACTTGATTTCCAGCTCCATCCATCCTGAATTCAGTTTCCTTAGTTTCTAGAAACCACTCCAGGCTAATGGGATAATTTCTTAGCAAAGGCCATGGACGATTCCTCTCCCAGTTCCTGTCATTGTGTCGAGTTTAGTGTCGCCATCTCTAATGACAGCTGTCAACAAAATTTAAGGCTCTTATATCATGCCCAACAGTTACAGACAGCAAAATTAAGCTCCATTAGTAACATCACAAACATTTAGTTTAAACTGACCAAGTTGGCATGCACGCCGTGACATGATGTAGTAAAATGTTTCTTGTTTGGCTTGTAAAAAGGTTTTATGTATTTTTGTAATTTTTTTATGAACGTTGATATAATTTTTATGTATTAATGTGTGTAAAAATTTATGTAATTGACATCCTCTACGTACCTGAGCCTTTCGGGCAACTTTTGGGTTTTACATTGAAATGTGTGAGCACGAAACATTGTTCTTATATTCCATTATGTTCTGGTAGTTTAATGTAATTATTTTATTTTACTTGGCTTTAGTTTAAGTTGGTGAGGCAAGCCTCACGATAGCACTATGGCATTGCCCCTTTAGAAGTGTTTTGTTCAAAGCATTCTCAGTTGTAATGTTGTGTCCAGTGTAGCATGAGTACGTAGGTAGTAGGGCTGTTCGATATCATAAATTGTGATTTCAATTTTAAATTCAACTGCATACTCTATATTTTTGGTACATTGATGATAACGATAACATTGTAACTTTTTGGTATATTGGTAACTTTGTAACTTTTCGGTGTATCGATAGCACAAACTTTTCAGTATATAGATATGCAGATAATTTGGATTTTTCGATATCAACTCTTCAATTTTAGTCTTTCAGATTGCGAACCAAATATACTGTGTTTTAAAAATATTTATATGTTTATCACCAACCAATGTGACATGTTTAATCATTATAGCGCCACTAGCAGCATTTAAACTCTGAGAAACCTGTAAATTGATACATAATACTATGTAAAATGATAATTGTCAGGTATATGTATATATGTGGGGTTGGTAGCCCTGTTGATCAGTGACTTGCAGATATACATGGTGGTAATATTATTGTGTGGTATCTTGTACAATGCCAAGTGATAGTATTAAAGAGTGTTATAAATGTCAGGTGTAATATGTTATTTAATAGCTATAGAGCTCCCTAGAGCATATAAACATGACAATAATGATAAAAGTAAAGTAAATAGTCGACTAAAATAGTGTGAGACTAAATAGATTTACTGATGGTAAACCTCAACAATGATGGGAATGGTATTAATTATTTTGATTACATCTTTCTAATCTTTAATATCACATATCGTTGGCAAATAACTGAAAATGTCGTTGGCAACAGGGGTGGATTTAAGGAGAGGGCTTCCAGGCTGAACCCAACCCCCCCCCCTCCTAAAATTGTTTTGAACATTATGTAGCCAAAGTTTGTCCAGTCTGCTCAAGGAAACCTGACTTTGGTTCTATGATGATCCAAGTACATTTAATGTGTCCTGCTTATATGTATGTTATTTATAATGTTCTGTAACAATAAACAACCACACTTTTGAGATGGCTGGTGTTTTTTACAGTCCATAAAATCACACAAGTCACGCTCCACCTTGCCGCCTAAAATATGTTTCTAAGTCGACCACTGAGTAGCAATGACTAATAAAAATATAGAAAATTTTTCCGAACATAATACTGTCCTCCTACAATAACAGTACCGTCCAGTCATGATATCAGTGGTATAATGGTTTCAATAATAATGCTCATTTCAAATTCGATAACATTGTCAGGTCTAAAAATAATATGAATAAAAGTTAGTTTTAATGAAATTGCTAATTTCAATAGCATTGTCAATTTCTATGTAAGTGTTTTAAATGTATCGAAAATATTGGTATGCAGGTGGTTTTGATAGTATCACGATACCAGTATATCTATGTTTAGTAAATTACTGTTGGTTACATTTTTCGGTTTAAATATTGGTAGTTATCAATATATTGTTTCTTACCAGTATGTTCAAATACAGAAGTCATTTTCTATGTGTTGTCAATATCAGTATATATATTTCAGTCATATTGTAACACAGATATATCAATATTTAAATATTTTGACATCTGTTAGTTTTTTCAACTTTGATCAAAATATTGAACAGCCTTAGTTTGGTAAATTTTAGTGATAATTTGTGTGAAGAGTTTTGGGCACTTGTTTTGTCACATTCTTCATTACACATGTGAATCCTAACCAGCAAAAACATGTCCTAACAGATACTATTTATGATGCTTCCATTAGGTACCTTAGTAGCAAATGTATCGCCAAGCTGGTCAACTGTGTGTCCTGTGGTGGCCCTTATCATTTCCTTTTACCAACCTAGCATTGTTAATACCATTCGTTTCTGCAATTATTTTTATTCCCCTATCCCCTTTCTCTAGAGTACTATTTACCACTGCCAGTATTGACTGAAAGTGTTATTAATCATTGGACTTTAATTTTGTATTTAGCTGTCCAGCTGAGGCCATAAGGTCCTGTAACACAATTTTTCCATTCATTTGAGTCAAATTAAATGGGTCAAATGAATTTGAATAGTAATGAAGTTAGAAAGTAGTCATTATTGCTGCCAATTTAATTTAACTACTGTACATTTGACAATTTTCCTTTCTGTCTTTTACTTGCAAATTAGAGAGGTTTGAAACGTTCTTGGGTGTTTGATGGTTCAGTCAATCATAATCACATCCTATGTAAATTGAAATTCATAATATTAATTTTCAAACAATGCAACATGAGAACGAAAATATTACTCTAGTTTTAAAATTGTATCAAAATGAGTTGTGAAAATATTAGTTACAACAGTTTAGAATTTTCCCTATTCGTAAATGAAAGATGTTTTAAATAAAAAAAATCTTACCCCCTAATGTACCCTACAATGGGATGAATAGGAACAATGTTATACACAAGTTCATAGTTTATGCCTATTTTTAAGATTATGACATGTTCCATTTAATCTAATGTTTGTAAAAACACCTAATTTGCATTCAGTTTTTAAAAATAGTTACTTAAAAACTTGGTCACCATGTTGTATACCTTTTCCCTTCAGTAGGCTTCATTATTTTTTCTTCATATGCACAACCTTTTTCGTAGAGAGCTTGGGCTTGTTGACCTGCTGAAACTCAAGATATCAGTGATGGCAGACATAAAAAAGATGGAGGACTTGATCTCCAACCAGTGGTATCCTAAGATATACAAGATGCTGCCATCCAAGAAGGGCTTGTCATCGGTCCCGTCACAAATGTGGCGTCATCTGTTGAACTGTGCATCACATGTCACGTCAAGCCTGGTGAGTGTAGCTCCAGTATTCTAGTGTTCTAACCAGTGAAGGAACCCTTTGAAAATGTACCAGTAGAATTCCAGCTTGAACATCTCTCTACATTTTATCAGTTATAGTTTTGACTACAGTTCGCATCCATGACTAGATTTTCTATTTTTATGTATACATATGCATGCTCCAGCCTAGTCACAGAAGTTGTGGAAGTTGCACTTCAGTTCATTCCAATAAAATCTATTGTTTCTAATTTCTACATCTGTTCTTGCTATTTAATTTTTTTTATTGCAGAATAAAACATCCTTGGAGGTACAGTGGTTGTATATTTTTTTTTTCCATAAAAGTAATTAATTTGTAATACAGAACACAGAAACATTTTCTGTGTCGTTTTCCATGTGCAATGTTTTACATGAAAATAGTCATGATGATATTTACATCAGAGTGTTTGAAAATTGACGTTTGCATACATACAGTGTGTCACCATCAATCCTGAGGTATGACGACTTTAAAGATGTTGGTAGGGTGCCACTCGGGGATTACCTGGCTGAGGATGGGCACAGAGTGTCTCAGGACATTTAGGGTTCAGCATGATAGGAACTCACAACTGTGAATACTTACATTCTTCCCCCTATTTGTTTACCAAAGGGATGTCAGCACGAAGTTTCAGTAGAACTCAAACTCAAGGGTTTTTCAAAATAAGAGGTGAAAAGACCTGAAATGTATTTTAAGTAAATCCTAGATGTCTTTCGAACTCATCCAGATGTACAGCTTATTTTCACTTCAGGATAACGATTATGTAAATGGCCGCAAAATGTTTTTAAGAGTTTTTAAAATTTAAACTCTCAGTACTGTAGAGGGGAGATAGGTATGTATTCTTTAATGAATGATCAATTTTGCTTCGATTGAACAGGCTATCATCATGATTTTCACTTCAATTTGAAACTTATACAAATGTCTAAGATGTGAAATTAGTTTTTTCGATATTCTACACCTAAAGGGGTAAAAAGGTGTAAAATTTCACACTCCATGATGGTATTAGTGATTTTGTTGACAATGAGAATATTTCTCCCAATCAAGTTAAATGAATTTTATTGCAAAATTTTTTGCTTAAAATGAATATATAAATGTTACAAATATTATTAGAACATCCAGGAAAACTCATGTATTCTTCTTTGTTTTCAGATTACAGAGGCTATGACAAGGAGTATTGATAAACTGTTGATAGTGATTTCAGACCATCACAAGATTCCGTTTATAAAGATGGACCTTTTTCTGGAAGAGACAGGTTTGGAAATGTTCCCTTCAAAGAGCGAAATATATCAGTTCTATCACAGCATCCCTAATTTGGTAAGTTTGAGTAAGCTTTGTCTAACTCAGGTAAATATAAAATTACTGAAAGTAGGACGTCATCCACAAAAAGATTTCAAATTTATTAAGAACTTTATGCTCATTTTATTTCACATTTTTGAACAGTCTGTTTTCTAATAGGGCCAAGAATGACCTTACTGGAAAATGTGTCGGCAGGCAGGAACCATTTCATTTTGGCCCCTGTTAGTATGAAAATTGTATTTCTCCATTTAGCATTCTAAATCTGTTTTGGGAACAGTTAACAATGCTAATTTTATTTCTTAAATAATTTTGTTATGTAGCTCATACAAAATGAAATCTTTTCTGCTTTGAAGTCTGCGGTTTGCAAGTAGAGAAGTGCTTCTTTAAACATCAGTTTTTATGACTCCATATCAGGTAAGAATTTAAGCTAAATAATATTTTATAGTAAACTTCTGTGTGATTGTGTATTTTGCTTGTGACATGCTGCTATTGAAAATTGATATAAAAAAGAACTAGTGTTTACATGAAGCCATAATAAGATGGTAAGTTCTGTTTTCCCGGGTAGTACATTATTACTGTCCTCTCCTGGCAGACCGTTAGTCTACCAGCTTTATCGATATTGTACTGAATGATTTAATCTCCTTTAGTCTCAGTAATATTTCTATTTGGATGATGTTGAAGGTTACTAAGTTGAAGACATAGTCAGCGGTCTATCAACTTAACTGTGATGTTTTTCAATACTTTTAAATTAATGCCCATAGGTTTTTTTCAATACTTTTAAATTAACACCAGTAGGCATCCCGACACTTAAACTATAGATAACTGGTGGTATCACCCCGGTCTGTCGTACTTTGCGGCTCGACAATGTCTGCTAAAAGGTGTCACAACACTTGAACCATCGATGTCTGGTGGCAGCACCCCGGTGCGCCATCTTACACTGCTCAACATCTCCGCCACTTGCTCTGTAGGCTTTGGTTCAATTGGGCAATCAGGAGCCAGTTCCCGACAGATGGCCCTACCCATCAAGAACAGCAACTTTAGGCCATTGTAGTATTTATTATATAATTATTTTATTTAATAACATTACACACAGACATTTACCCTAAATGTTTTTCTTAATGGCTGAAATTCCTTATATCCTAATTTATTAAATACGTATCTTAAAAACTACAGGCTGTCTTTCCTCCACTTTCATCTAGTAGCAAGGGGGGTATTATGAGTGTGGGTGGGGGCGAGAAGGCCCAGATGTTAGCCATGTGCACCTTTTAACACGTTTCTACAAAGTATATAAATTTCTGGTTTTCTCTATAAAATCTTGTACACAGATAAATGCTTGATGAAAGCTATTTCATCATCATCCTGATGTAATGGTGAGAACGAAGAATGATCGCATGACATATTTATGATTACAGCTGGAATTTATAACAGTTGAGTAACACTTGGTGGCCATAATACCTTGTTAAGACTTACGGGGACTGGTAGTAAACTTGAAGATAGCTCTCCGTGCCACGTGTTCGAGTAGGCTAAGAGGCGTGGCTAAGGGCCGGGGGCGCGGTTCATCACAGTGACGTGTCTAGAGGAAGTCGCAGTGGTGGGGGTGCGAGCCATCTGCCTTGTCCTTCCCCTATCTCATTGTAAGCCAATCTCCCTGAGAG
>PNEQ01037066.1:8610-22529 GCA_003012365.1 Medauroidea extradentata
TTGGTTGGGGGGGGGGGGGAAGTCTAAAATATTATGAACATATATTTTTATATTAATTTTAATCTATATTTACACACTTAAGTAGCAAAATTTTATATTTATGATTTTTGAAAGCATAGTTTGGGTGAATAATTGCTAGTAAAGTTGTTTTTTTATTAAGATGTAAACTAATGTTCATTTGTATCGGTTTGGTATTACCTCCACGATAACTAGTGTAACTTACCTCCATAATAATTAGTGTAACTGAAACATTCATTTGCAAGCTTCTAAGCTGTCTGAAAGTTCATACTCACAATACTTATGTACCTTAGTAACCTTCCCCTGCATCATATTACTGTTCAAAAATCCTTCAATCTAGAACTTGGAAAAAAACAGTTTCAAACTAGAATTATGTAATATTTCACTGAATTTCTCAATGCAGGGGGGAAAAAATATACATATATATATATATATAATGTATAAAAAAACTACTTTATTACCTTACATAAAAATAAATATCTACAGTATCACTAAATTTGTCAGTAGCATGAACCATAACACAATACATTGGAAAAGAGAAAATGGTTTTTTTTTTCACCTAGGCCTAATTTTAAAACTAGATTGTTTTACCAACTTAACACAGCGCGGGATAGGCCAGGGTCGGTTCAGGGGAACCAAAGGATGTGCCCGACATGAGGTTACCTGAGATTGACGTCTGGTGTGGGTCGACGGCCTGTTGGCCATGAACCTGGCCCTCCTGCCGCTTGTCGGTGTTGGAAGTCCTCGTGGTGGTTTGCGTGCTAGCCTACCTGGCGTGCGCTGCTCCCGACGACTCTGGTTGCTGTGGCTCCTTGGGTGCGGAGGGGAAGAAAGTCATTGTTGCCGTTGAGGAAAACACTGACATGAATTGAAACCAGCGTGGTGGTTTATTAGCTTGAAACACCCTCGAGCAGTGCCACCATTGACCATACGTAAAATATTCACTCGGAGCGAATCAGTAAAACTGTGAACTGTGGCGTCGGCCAACAATGGACTTAAGTGAAAAGTTGAGGGAGGCTCAAATAGCACTTCCCTGACGCGCGTCGATCCCTGAGGCCATGAAGAGACACAAAAAGGTTCCGGTAGACTAAATAAACTATTGAAAACTAAAATATTACGTCACTAAAGATGAGGGACCTCAGGGAGACGTGACCACACTCCACGCGCACAACCTACTTGCACGCTGACGGGGCGAAGACTAACTCAATATGGCGTCAGGCGGGGACCCGGAAGCCCGCGTTCCTGCCAGACGTGGTGGATTTGCTCTTACATTCTAAGTTAAACATAAATGCAAAACCAAATGTCATGAAAAAGTAAAGAAATAATTTTAAGAATGTTTCTGCCCATTACATATAGGCCTAAATATAAACATAACTGCCAGTCTTTTGTAGGACAATCTCTGAAAGCATTGTTAGAATAAAATACGTATTAAATTCAAAACTGAAATACATAATAAGATTCTGCTTGAATTAAGAGAAGACATGCTTCAAACTTGCTCTTAAGGAGCATATAAATGTTAAGAACACAAAAGTAAATTAAAACACTCTTGGCAGGCTTTCCTAAGTGTCCTTGCCGCCATGATTAATTTAGCGACTGAAATAATATGCAAAATGTTCAAAGCGTTTTTCAAAAAGAGTACTGTAAGCAAAAACACAAATCTACAGTGTATTCTTGTATGCTTTCTGATTAGCTAACGTCACTATTTACACAATGCCTGTTGCAGCTTGGCACCTGACGTGCGTCGTGGCGCGTAGCGCCCCGACGTCATAAACATGTTCACATGGTCTGGGACAGTTTTAGATTTTGTTGAAAATACTAGCAAATACGCTGCGGGCCCTGCAAACGAATTTGACTAGCCCAAAACTGCTAGTTGTAGACCATAATGTACCTTCATAGGGAGGGACGTTGGTGTTGACATCTCCACTGATGAAGCACAGTGCCTTATGTCCTGCTGTAGCGGGGGGAGGGAGGAGAGAACACGTGGCCGGGACATGGCCGCGGCAGCCCAAAAAGGACGGCGGCAGAACGGGCGTCCACGGCACACGTCAAACTATAAAAGTGTTGATAACAACCAAACCGTAGACATTAACCAAATACAGATAGAAAACAAAACGTTAATGCTGAAATATAGTTAGAAAACAAAACAGTTAGCAACACTGAAATGTAGTTAGTCTGCAGCATCAAGTAGCGATTGCTTCCCGTGGCAGGAGTGGCACTGCAATTTGACATGCTTTTCCACATTCAAGAAATGAGTGATGATTTCATCCATAAATGAAGTAAGTACTTCATAAAATGGAATAGACAATATATTGAACTAATGAATTTTTTACAGGAAGCCATGAAGAAACACAGCAACCTTTCATGGAATGGAGAAGGAACCCCATTAACACTCCTAAGGCCAGGTTGGTGAGCTGACGTAGGCAACCCCATTAACCCAGAGTCTACTGTAATGTTGCCAAAGTGACCATCACTGAGCTGATAGTTGAGAAACTAAGTGAAATCCACTATGTATTCCCTCATGGCAGGGTCACAGCATGTATGGGAGGCCGGGGTGAAGGTTGTGCCAGCTGCTCGACTAGCGAGACAAATCTGTCTTCTGCCAGTGCGAAGAATGGAAGAGGTGAGGTAAGTGTAGAGAAGTGATGGAATGAGAGAGGCAGGGAAACGTGAGTTCCTTGAGAAAACCAGCCAACCAATGACAACATCCGTCACATTTCCCACATGCAAAATGTCGGGGCTGAACCCGCGGGGATCGAAACTGGGTCGCCTAGGTGGAAGGCGAGAGGTCCAAACCCTTGAACACAGTGGCCTTTCCGATAGTTTAGATGCACAATACGAAATTACGCTCTGTCATTTATGAAGTAAAAATAATTTTGCAAGCAATGCTTGGAGATATCATATTTCCTACTAAATAAAAACGAAGTCTAAGTTTTAGCTTGGGTAAATAAATAGTGAGTTCACTCACCGTAATAAAACTGCACGAGTGATGTGAAAAGAACTGCCTCATGCTGAACAACGACATATAGTAACTTGACTGTAATGAGGCGAAACAGAGACAAGGGCACAAAACGCAAGTACACTACAGTAGACAGAGTAGGTGATAAAATATTTTCAAGTAATTTCAGAAACATGACAAGTTTGACATAGCACTTTGGGCAATTGTGTATACCATCCTGGAGCTACTCGAAGAAGTAGATAGGCTACTCTAAAATCGGACTAGAATGTCATGCATTAAAAATATACTGGCCTGCAAGATTGAATATTTATAAACGTTCAATTATATTTCTTCTCCGGATCTGCTCAGGTCTATCCTCGTCGGGAGAAGGGTAAAGAGCCAGTAGCAAACTAAAAACAGGAAAGCACACACATTAAGTAAACAAACACAGGCTCTGGCAAGTATATATTTAAAAAAATTGTTATAAGGCATTTTAGTGCATTCTCACGAAAAATATGTCGGAATGTACTATTTTTGTTAAATGAGAAACTTGGAGGAGTTTATTCAAGTAAAAATGTCACCAGAGAATGTGATTCAGGTATGGAATATAATTAATAATTACTAAGCCTTCTAAACATAAATTTTAACATTATAATTTTTGTTGCAAATTGTATAAATACTAGAATAATGCAAAAAGCAGCGGTTGTTTGTCGGAGAACATTTTTTTTTTTCACTCTGGAATATACAGTAATGCCATGTAAATTTGTAAGGGTTTGCTCTTACATTTTACAGTATTCATTACTAGTATGCAATTGTAATGCTTTATATACAGTGTACCAGTAAAAAATTATATATTTTGCACTATTCTAACGTGGTCTAACAACGCAGGTCTGCCACAATAGCACCTGAAATATTCCGCTGCTGCAGATTTTGCAGCATATTTTTAAAAATGCCGCCAACATAATACTCATCGAATTTATGTATGCGTGGAAAAAACAGTTAAACATCCAAGGACAGAGTAGATACCACCACGTGACAAATACTACCAAGTAAGGTTATATATACTACATTTTCGTCAACTCGTTTTAGGTAAGTCTTAATACAGTAGGTACCTACACTGTTCTTTACTTTCTTCTTAACAAACTTTGTTGGTGTCTGGAATAGCGAGTTTAAAAATTAGTGGCATTAAAACAGAACAAAGGACATAAGCATAATCAACTAGACATATAATATTAATATATATCAGTCATTGAATAGATTATTTTTTTTAAAAAAAAATATCTGAAGCTATCAAGTTCATTAAACAGGCATCCATCAGATTCACTACTTATAGAGACTCGAACCCACAACCCCTTGACTGGCAGGCGCACTGCTTACCCACCACTGTGCCATGCCAATGACCAAAATTGTAATATTTTAAAAACTTCAAACAAAATATATTCAACGCCTCAAATTTTATGTATGGTACAGTTATCCGTGACTGCTTGAAGCACAAATTAAGGTTCTTGAAATCCCATACCACTGCACAGATGTCCTTGGTCATTACGGTACCAATTTTGCGTGAAATAATCCAAACAATTGTTTTATGTTTGATTCAATAGTAAAATAAAAGTTTTGGAAAAGTACATGTGGAAAAATAAAAGCAATCCCTGACATTATAAACCAAATTTCTTTGTCTATGGTTCTGTGTCTTTCTTTTAATAGCACAAAAAGAAAAAGGATGTAAATCAGAGATGTTTCCTTTGGAATGTTTCAAAATTTGTACCGTCTTTATTCGAAATATTTCAAAATCATATGAAATGTAGTATCAAAGATATAAAAACAATGCAATATAACATAACAAAAACACTATCCTTTGATCAATAAAGTAATTATGAACCCCGTGAGTTCACAGTAAAATATGCTTTTTTTTTTAATTAAATTACAAAAATGTGACAGTTATTATGATGATTGTAGAATAGAAAGTTTGCAACCCATATAATGAGGTATAACTGGTAATCAATTGTAAACAAAATTTAACAAGTTAACAAGTTCTTACTCAAAATTACATGAGCAAGTTAACACATACTCCTTTAAAATAAACTATTAAAAACTTTGCACAATTTATATTACGTATACTCTGTTTGGTATAGGGTGGATTACAGAGTCAAGTGAGGAAAATTTGAAGGTAGAGGTGAAAGTGAAACTTAGAACTAGAGTAATAGAATTTTTCGTTTGCATTGAGTCAGAAACTGATATCTCAGTTGAGGTGAAGTGTTACCACAATATTCGCGAGAAAAATAATTTATCTTAGTGCATCGACTTGCGAATGTGGCTGAAATGTGTTTTATTATCAAATTTATTATGCACGAAACTTACATGACATAGATTTGTTAACATATACTTAGGCCGCATTCCGTTATTGCTGATTTCACTGATTCAGTAATCTCTGGTTGCCTTCCGTTATTCACTGATTTCTCTGGCCAGTGTTTTCAGTAATGTCAGCTATTTTTCCGATATTGCTGACGGCACTGATCGTCACCTTAGAGTAAATAGGTTGTAAACCAATGTTTTTGGCAGAAATTCAAAAGTTGAAGTTATCTAATGGTAGGACAAGGAGTCTTTTTGTAGCTATAAGGGTCAAAGTGGATATATATTAATTTGAATACTTTTATTTAACGTCTGTTTATATTTACTGAAGCATTCGTCGTACATTTTGCTAAGCCTAAATAATGTTTAGAGGTTGAATCGTACCTTGGTTAAGTATTTAAAATTATTAATTAAAATAATGGATATAGCTTCCCAAACCTTAAATTCACACAATGTTTAAGCTGCATCGTGAAAAAACGAAGCAAATTATATCAGTCGTAAGTCGTGCTAGATGCATCAATATGCTAAATAAATACCAACTTTATATTTAAAGTAAATACAATTTACACAACGAACAAAATAAACACGATTGTTCATCACAAGAATGATTACACAGATATGCCAGAAATGTAGTTGATAGGCAACGCACATTGCAGTAACGTTTACTGATTTAACGTTCCGATATTATCTATTTACTGACGGAGAAATATTTTGCTGATTACTGACATGGTTTCCTTATTGTTCGCGGACACTGGTGAACTGTCAGTGATATCAGTGTTGTCTGTAAAAAACAGAAGGTTGCCTCAGTAACGTCAGCAGTTCCGAAACTGTTGCCGTTGAGATCACTACCAGTCGTTTTGGCGGGTTTTATGTAAGCATCCTGTGCGAGGCTAGGCGACTGCTGAGATTACTGGAGTTTTAAAAATTAATATAGAACTTATATATGTTACGAAGGTTAGGTGATATAATTACAGGATTTTTATGACTGCGAGACATGTACAACAATTTAACTGAAGTAATATGAGGTTAATGTTTATCTTTTACAGCTGGATCACGAGCCCTCTCTGCTCGTCTTTAATTTTCGCCTTCTAACACAACTAACAAAGCATGTTATACATAGAATGAATTAATATCTTTTCTTCCTAGCATGGATGAGAACCCACCTCGCATGTCTGTCGTCATGGGTTTCCTCCCGCGACCTCGCGGGTTTACTATGACCCTCTACGGGATTAGCTCCCAGTTAAAACTGAGGGAAGCGCCAGGCCACAAACACTGGCTTGGCGCTTCATAACCTCACAGTAGGCCATTTGAGCCATGTTCCTCCCTAACCCAAGCTGCATGCAGTAGTTAGAGCGTATAGGCTACAGGCCTGGCACGCTGCTACCCCTCCCGCTCCCTCCTAACTCCTAGTAGTTAGACACTAACCTAGGGTGTGCCCCTTCTGGGCCACCGAATAAAAAAAAACGGTTTATAAAATGGAATCGTAACGACTTTGTTTGTAAAATGGTATCGTAACCATTTTGTTTGCAAACATGTGACATTAAAAAACACGACATCACTTGTAAAAATGTAAAACTAATATAAATTGTGTTGTAGATGCCCATGCAGTCTTTCATTTATGTTGAGTGACAAATTGCAAGATCTGTACAGATGGTGAATTTGACATTTATGATAATTTTATGACAGTAGCTCAATAAAATATCGATAAAATAAATTTCGCTTTTTACCACCAATATGGCAGAAGTTTTTTTCTTCAAAATACCTCTCTGTTATCATTCATATCAAGTTTTAACCCTTTGAATATATCTTTGATTGAGGTGAATAACGTTGTTTCTTTGTTTTCAGCTGATCCAATCAGATTGTTATGATTACCGCGCTTTTTTTTGGAGTGTAATGTCATTTTTAAAACAAGCTGCTCAGAAGGTTACTGTAGATTTGCTTGGGTGGTTGCTTGAATAGTGGTGTTTGAAATGCAGTAGTTTCGTGTGGTGCTGAAGTAAATAGAAGTGATTCATATCGTGACAATGGCGTGTCAATTTTCGGGTGGAAATCCGGTTGTTCGGAATAGCAGTTTGTTTTTACACAAAACCACGGATGAAAAGTTTCCTAAAATTAAATGCAACGATAAAATAGAACCACATTATAGCAGTGAGTTGAGTGCCCCATTTTATTTGTAAATATATTTGTAGGTGGTTTCGCTTATGATGCTGGTTTCATTTGTATTGCAGGTCTCCAAGAACGTAGGCATACTGGCGAAGAAATGGACGAAATCCGACAAAAGAACTTGGCATATGAATATTTATGTCATTTGGAAGAAGCGAAAAAGTAAGTGAATGTTTTTTTTTTTTTTTTGTATTTCGGGAACTGGGGAATATTGTAACACTGGACGTCAGTAAGGAAATTAGATGATTGCTGGTAGATAGTTTCATTGCGGAATATATTGCAAACTTCTTCAGGGGACGGAGACAGAGTGTTAAAGCAGTGCTCAGATTTTTTATTGCAAGAGGGAGAGATTGTCGGGATGTTGCAGGGAACTGTGCTTGCGCTTCCAGTAATGGCAACCTACATGGGTCTGGGTGGTGAGTTGACAAAACAAGTCGGGGATGATATTTACGAGGCCTAAGATTGTTGACAAAATGAAAATAAACGTGAGACAAAGATTATTATAGTTAAGTGTATGGGTGTACAGTAGAAACGGGCAGGAGTTAGAGGAAGCGTCAGAATATAAGTACCTAGGGATGTTGAAGGAATTTGGATGGAACTAATTTGAGCGAAGAGTGGAAAGGCTGGTAAGGATATGCGGGTTTGTGAATGAAGAGGGAGGCTGGGGTAAGTTAGGCTGCCTGTTAATGGCCTCCGTACCAGCGCTTCAAATTTGTTGCTGTGAGTTAAGAGTTATTTTTTTGACAAAACTATTTAACTCTCAATATATATGCATGTCTACGAAAAGAACACACACTTCAAACTATGTCACTATTGTTTTAAAAAGTTCTGCACATTTATTAGAAACATCATTTTCAAGCCAAAAAATGACTTTTTCAGACTGCAGTAAATGGAAACATAACTACCAGATTCAAAAATCCAAACTAAGCTATAGAAACAAGCATTTGACTTTGAACTGTGCTGCTCACAAATAAAATAGTCCTAATGTGTGCACCGGTTAAAGTCTCGTAGTAAAAAAGGATAATAGTAAAGCTCTGCGAGCCAGCTCAGTAGCTTGTATGGAATGGAGAGGCCATTCTGCATTGTGTAAGTCAATTACACTTACTGGTCCTGCTTCACACACTCGAACACAGCCTAACTAGGGAGGCCCATTAACTAAGGCAGAGTATAGAGGAAGGGGAAATAACAGTAACAATATTCAGATGATGAGCAAAACAGAGTGGGGCAGGCGGTCATTGCTTAAGAGGTCGGTGAGGGAGTGAGATTCTACTTCGGAGGAGATAGTGACAGTGAAGGGTGTATGAAATTTAGAAGGTGTTTGGTAAGTGATTCAGGAAGCTGTTGCTATTATCATTACTACTATTGTCATTAAATTGAAAATATTACAAGAAAAGCATTTTATCATAAAATTTGTAAAGTGTTAAAAAAGTTATCATAAAAAAAAACAATAGGTACCAAAATTGGGTAAATTGATACATTATTATTGTTTTTTTGTTTTTGTTGTTTGTGAAGGAAAGAATTAATGATAGTTTTAAGTTTCTCACAATTCATAGATCTTTGATGTTTTATTGCACCTTATTAATTTCAGTGCTTCCACAGAAGGTCGAGAGAGCAAAGCCACTCGGTAATTTTTATTTTAATGTCTGTTTTGTTGTGAACTATTTGGTTTGTTGACTAGATGGCTGGAGGCTGTTCTGAAGGAGGAACTCCCAGCCCCGACAGAACTAGAAGAGAGTCTACGGAATGGCGTGTTCCTCGCAAAACTTGGACATTTGTTAGCCCCAGAAACTGTTCCTTTGTCGAGAATATTTGATATTGAGCAGAAGCGCTACAGGGTGGCAGGGCTGCAGTTTCGCCACACAGATAACATTAATTACTGGCTCAAGTCACTGGAATCGGTGGAGCTACCAGTGGTAAGATGGTTATCGTAGCACCTATGTGGGGTATTCCATGATTCAGGTTTATGGGGTCGTGCTTGCAGTTCAGATACTGCATTTAGATTTTTGTTACGGGTATTAATTGTGACTTAATTTTTGAGTAATGATGCCACGTTTTCGGAAATTCACAGGTTTATCTATCAGTGGTTTAAGCACAGGTGTACACTGGTTGAGGCTATTATCGGACATCAGGTTAACGTTTTTGAAAATTTTCCATTTATGAGTGAAATGGGATGAATTTACTCATGTTATTGAACATTATACTATCGTATAAATCCGAACCATACACTTTGGTATCATATGTAATGGTAAATATAGTTTATAAGGAAAATTTATAAATTAAATAAATAACTAATTTTTGCAGAAAGTTCATATTTTAAAATACAAACAATTTTTCATGTACAAATAGTTAAGTTACTTTAAACATTTTTTTTGTGGGATTGTGTTCAAAAATTCACCGGTGGAAGTTCCGGTGCATATCCACCAGACTCAGGATTTTCAGGCCGGTTGAACTGGTGGACACATCTAGTCAACCGGTTGACAGCGAAACAGTCATTTACGAACGTCCGGTGTACACCGGTGGGTACACAGGTGAATTTCCAAATACGCAGATGGTAAATAGTCTATATTTGTATGTATTTATTTTTGAAGGTAGCTAGTACTTTATTTTGAAGTTTAATTGCGACAGTGTGTTCTACATATACATTCTGTACAGTAGAAGTCTTCCTGATTATGACATGTCTCTTTCAAGGCTTGCTTTCAGTAGCTGTATTGAATTTTATTATTTTTTGCTTTTTTGAAGTTCTGAGTAGAAAAATGTTAAATATGCTACTATGTATACTGTGAATTATGTTTACTTCGCTCTACAGTAAAAGCATGGCAGTGGAACTAGTAATGTACAGTAAGGTCGCAATCAGTTGAGAAAGCTATGATTATAAAAAAATTTGCCACTCAGATTGGGACACAATGTCTGTATTGTAGCAGGAAGTAAACAGAATTTGCGTAATAATCACATATTCAACATTCTTATTAGAATTTAAGAAGCGAAAAATAAAATTATTTAATACGGTGACTGAAACAGCCATAAGAAAGATGCATGGTAGCTGTGTAGTATTGATGTTTTTTTAACCTTCCTCAATACCTGGAGAAACTTGCTGACACGAGGGTGTCTGAAGGCCGTTCAAGTGGTAAAAATAAATAATTTTATATTTATACAACACAGTGCTGGTTTTATAGGCGTTGATTGCGAGACTACGTTTTCAGTTTGTGAAAGCTTTTTAGGTCACGTAGTGTTCCCATAGGGCATGACAGTCAAAATTTGCAAGTTACGGGAACATAGGAAAATCTGAAATATAACAGACTTAATTGAGTGAAACAGTTTATATTGAAATTAGATATTATGGTTCATGCTAATGATTTAAAAACGTATAACAAAATCACTTTTTTTTAATTGCCAAAAATGAAGAAAATAGTCACTATAATAAAATTTTTAAAAAATAAAAATAAATTTCATTGTGTGTTTTTAAATCTTTTAGCATACCTATAGCTTTCAAGTATTATTTTAAGTGTTAATTATTTCATCAGCGTACGTAAGTCAGTTGGATTTTGTTATTCCTATGTTCCAATGTAAATTTGGATTTTGACATGCAGTTACGGGAAGATAATGAGAGCTAAAAAAATTTACAACTGGAAAATTTAGTTACAAGTAACTTCTATAAAACGAACATTATGTCGTACAAATATAAAATTATGCATTTTAGTCACGTGAACACCCTTAAAGTATGGAACTGCAACCTCGTATGCCAGGACAAGCAAAAGCACTTTAAAAATGTAAGGCTCTTTAGTTAGTTTCTAACTTGTCACTTAAGTAACTAAATAAACTGTGGTAAAAAAAGATAATGGATGGTTGATATCCATCTTGGTAGGTGAACGACAGACGAATGACCATACACACACTCAGTCGGCTGGTCTTTGGGTTGTGTAGAGACTGTGTCATAATAAAGACAACCAGTTCTTCATAAATTGAATTTTAAAAACAACTCTGCTAGATGCATAATTATACATGTTTAAATGAAAGCAGCTGTTGTTTTGATCTAGTCTCACAGTACAAGTACTGTAACTATTTATAAATAAAATTTTCTCATAATTTTGGAGTCAAATGTAGAGGCCTGAATAGTCTACCATCAGTCACCAGTTTCCATCAACACTATTGTAGATTCATATTTCTTATTTATTTAATTTTTTTTAATGCTGCAACAGTAGCTGGGTAACTGTGTGGTTGTTTTGGAAATGTTTAGTTCTGCAATAGGGCAGGATCTGGCTGTTGGTATATTGTTTGCTTGAAATTGTATTGTCTGAAGAAACTGATTACTACCATATTTGTCAAATCTGTACATAATATAATATTAAGTCAAAATAACGTTAAAAAATATTTAGATAAATATGTTTAGGAACATTTATACTCATAAAACTCACTTATATAATAAAATGGTGTGGTCATCAGCCACTTGTGCAATCTACATTCTATATGTAAAATCAAGAGATATCAGGTTAAATAGTTTATTTCCTAATTTTCGCTACGTAATGATAGGGCATTTTTTGGGAAGAGGGGAAACTCTGACCTTGTATTTTGATAAATAATACTGCGCTAAAAATACAGTACTTATTTTGAAATAGATTAAATACATATTCCCTTTTATGATAAAAACTGTCTACAGTTACTGTACTTACATAATAAACTTAAATCCAATTTTTACAAAGTTGTGTAGCCTTTTGACTCCTCTGATATATTTTAATAGTAATTTTTCTTCCGTCTCCTCCCATTCCCCCTGTGTAATATTTTTTGCTCATTCTTCATAAGTGAGTAAAGTATTTATGAACTCCTCCTTGAATTTTGTAAATTATGAATATTAACATATATTTTACTTTTCATTATGAGGATGGTTGTAATATGTGCTATAGTCCTGGAATCACATCTTGCATAAAAAGAAATCCAGCATTGTATTTTTTTGCAGTGTGCAAAATTAGTGGCGTGTAATGTGCATGTTTTGAAATGGCATACTATACATCACCAATTTAGAATCTACAGTGAATGTTATGTTGCTTACTGTATAGAGATACTCGGGCTTGTTGTTAACGTGTCGGTCACAATGTTTCCTTATCCTAGACGTTCCGGCCAGAGACAACGGATGTGTACGAGAAGAAGAACATGCCACGTGTGATCTACTGTATCCATGCGCTCAGTACGCACCTCTTCAAGCTGGGCAAGGCCCCGCTAATACAGGACCTCTACGGCAAGGTTGACTTCACAGGTAATCTGCTCTGAGGCTTGCGTCAGTTTTCAGTAGGTCACTCTTCTACTACTAGCAATATTTTCAACAGTAGTCAGTATTTTGTATTATTCAATACATTACAGCACAATTGAAGGATGACGTAACTCTGATCTGCGTTATTTATTTTCTGTGATAGTCTGGGTGTGATGGAGGCGCATGATTATTCCGGCTTGGAACAGGAAATTCTCCATGGTGTAGGCTAACTGAATCTGAAGTATAACTACAGTACTCCTTTTATAATTGACTTAGACTTTATTTTCAAATTGATTAATTTTTTATGCCATTTATTGTTGAACTCAATTTGCTGGCAAAGTCAAAGGTCATCCATTTTGTGGAACTGAGAACAGTAGACAAAGATGCAGGTAGTTACTGTATTTCTTAAGAGGAAAGTTTGACAAATACGTTGGGAAACTTTATTTGCGGCATGATTGAATCCAGGATGTAAATTACTGATGTCATGTTGCATCATTAGTGTTGGGTTGATCTAGACAGAGTTAGGTGGTGTAACACGCTGGAATTAAATTTTTGAGGGCCCAGGTTTGATTCCCTGCTCCAGTCATTCTGATTTTAGTTTTCCATGGTTTTCCGGAATCACTGAAGGCGAATGCTGGGATGGTTCCTTGAGAGAAGTTAAGAGGAGTAGAGACACAAGTTGAGCTGTTTATGCACAGAGGTGATGAGGCAGGTTGTAATCTCTATCCAGAGCCTGCAGCCGATCATGGTCATTGTTACACACATTAGATCTGTATGTTATTACTGCCAGAGTACTCAACTACAGATGCCAGGATGTGTTTCTATTCTTTGCCTTCAGGAGACTGAGCGAGTCCTAAAATGCCATTTTTAATGGTTTTAATTACTTTTCTCTTGCTAATGACCTACAGTTGGGCTAAAGTAAAAAGTGACATCTACAGCACTGCTCCCTCGCTTATCCGAACTAGTCGGGGGACGAACCGGTTCGGTTTTCTGAATTGTTCGAATAAAACAGCAATTTTTTTGTTTATAAATAAATTAGGTATGTTTGTATTAAAGCAACACTCATGTACTATAAGAAACGTGGTGAACATATATACACAAACTGTTCATTGAGTTTTATTTTACACTTTATGTAGATAATACTGAAAAATTAAAAGTAGTACAATATTTAAACGTACCCAAGAATCTCGGCGTAACTCCGCGCTAAAGTCA
>PNEQ01037067.1:0-22110 GCA_003012365.1 Medauroidea extradentata
AAAAAAAAAAAAAAAAAAAAAAAAAAAAAAAAAAAAAAAAAAAAAAAAAAAAAAAAAAAAAAAAAAAAAAAAAAAAAAAAAAAAAAAAAAAAAAAAAACCAGTGTGCATAAAACCAAGTTTATGAGGTTTACTAGGAAGAGAGTGAGGTATACAGCTGGGATGGGTAGGATATAGAGGAAGCCTCATTTTATCCCCATATCTGCCGGCAGTTTTAGGCTAGGCCAGCAGCTGCACCTAGGCCCATTTGATACATTGGTCGACAGGCCATCACGCCGACAGGAGTAAGTCTACTCCTGCTAGAGATCATGATCCCTCCAGACGTATTGGACTAGGCTAACATGAAATTGGGACAGCTTGTCCCCCAAGCGGAGCACTGCAATGTGCCTAGAAATAATCTTCAAACATAGAGGACTGGCTGACGAGAAGAACCTGAGGAGAACCCATCCCAGGAACTCTCCATCCATCATACTCCTCCTCCCGAGACTCTCCACTCAACTGCCTCTTGGTTTGAGTCAAAATGCTATCCACTTTTTATTAGACGTTCCAGGCCTGTTTCTGGGCTCTTACGCCGCCAGTTCGTCGACTCATCATTGAGGAAGGGTCATCTCCGAGTCTGCCCAGAATGTGGGCAACCACCACCACAAGTCCAACTCAGACTAGTCACAGAAAGAACCTTACAGTGGGGCTTATCTGGTCTCCCGTAGTACTACCTAATTTTCGTGGCACTTATTTTTCCATCCTGACTCTTACCTGTGTCAGTTGAGCACGGTCACTCATGCTCTGAGTGGATATTCCACTATCCAAATTCCTACACAGCTAATATTCAGACTTTTGGGCCTCGAAAGCCTCATAGCTAGGAAGCCACAGAGTGAGTGAGAGATTTTTATCAGCACTTAACATAGAGGTTTTCAGCGCTGGTGAAGGGTGACATGAGGTGAGTATGGAGCAGCACCAGAATGAAAGGGCAAACTGGAGATCCTCGAGAAAATCCGGCGACCAACGGCATAGTCCGGCACAATTCCCACATGCGAAAATCTGGGGTCCGATCCTGCCGGGAATCGAACCCAGATCGCCTTGGTGGGAGGTGAATTGTCTGACCATTTGGCCACCGCGAGGAAGTCACAGAATATATCTAGGGGTTGTGATACAGGCTGATCTAAGGTGTACAAAGCAAGTGGACAGAGTGGTTAAGAAGGGAAGACGGGTTTTAGGACTGTTGGGGAGGGTGTTTAAGGGAGTTAGTAGTGAAGTGATGGGAAAGACATATTGCACAATGGTTCGTGCAGTATTGGAATTTGCTGCTGCAGAGTGGAACCCATATGTAGTGGTGGAGGTGCAGAGAAGGGCAGCGAGATAAGTGATGAATAAATGGGAAAGGTAGGGTGAGGCTGGTGAGGAGGAAAGGAACTTTAGGCCCAGCTTGATTATGAAGGCATTGAGATGGAAACCGTTGAAGGACAGGGGAAGAATGGAAATACTAATGAGATTATATAAGATGATGAATGGGAATGAGGGATATGGCTGTTTGGCCTGCAAGGGAACTTTCAAGAGAAAATGAAACAACAGTGAAAAGATTTGAGGGTGTGAAGAAGAACGGAGACGGGCAGACAGTCAATGCTGGTGATGATGGTGAGGGATTGGAACGCACTGAGAGAAGAGTTGGTGACTTTGAGGAGGCTGGAGGGTTTATAAAGGGACAGAAAGATTTGTGCTGTGGGGATGGGGAGGAGTTTGCTTGCCACCGGATGTTAGCCCAATTGCGAGTGTAAAAACTTATTATTATTAAAGATCACAAAACAGTATTTATAACGAACTATTAACGAAACACAAATTTAAGAATATATCTAATGGCTATCGTACAACTGCAGGCTTTGGATCTTGTTTGTGTACAGTTTTGCACAAAGGTTTTGGACAAGTCACGCTCACAATATAGTCTACCGTACAGCCATGGGCGGATCAGGGGTATGGAGGGGGAAACTGCGCCAGGATAGAGGGGGTGCCGGTGGTGCCAAAAATTTAGGAATGAAATGTAATTGAGTAAAAAAAAAGTTACAATATCTACCAATATTAAGACTTTTACTAGTTATCAACTAGACCTATCTGGTTTTCAACTACCTATGATTGTTATTGCTCGATTTGTATAGCAAGTCAATGTAGCATTATTTTGCGGAGGCCATGGAGTATAAAGGAATGCAGGGAGATAATAGTGGGGAGAAAGTGGAGCAGAGTGATGTTGGATAGGGTTAGGTGCAGCGCAAGCTTGACAGAGTAACTTTAGTCAAAGGCTACAGTGTTTGTACACCAACCTCGCACGACCGGACACGTTTTATATAATGTTAATTATTAACTTCATCGCCATGTCAAAAAAGTCATCAGGGGCAACAAACAGACAGGAAGAGAGCTCGAGAAATAGCAAAGGAAGATTAACAAAGTTCTTAATTGATGTTATTATGGTTTGGTGGAGTGAAGGTGAGTGAAATATAATTTATCTAAGCACCATAAAAATTAATTCAGCTAAATTATTAAATCTTATTTTACGTACAGCTGTCACCCGTATGGGGTATTTCTATGTACCACTTAATATAAACTTATTTTGAAGATGCTTTTCTGTTGCATATGCAATTGTGTTACAATAAAAATTATTTAATATAATAAATAGTAATGGTATTAATTTTTAAAATGGTTTTCTGCATGCTGATCAACTTGGAAACTATAAAATACAACGCCTTTGCGCTGTATACTATGGAAACCATTTTAATCAGGCTGTGGAAATACTAATTAGGTACTAGGCATATAGATGACTATAAAAATTTAATTATATTACAGCTTGATTGTCATTCTATTTCAGATGATAGCACAGTCAGAGAAGAAGTTGGCACAGGCCAACTGAAAACAGAATCTTCACTGCAATTTCTTTGAAGACTAGCAAGTTTATGTCCAATACACTGATTTTGGAGAAGATACTTCATGCCCTATTGTAGTGGAGGTATTATCAACAACATCTTTTGAAAAAACTGCCTCGAACTCCCACTCAAGAGCTCTCACCAGGTAAATTTTGTAGCCTTTACTTTCTTCTGGTATAAGGAACTATCTCGGATTGATATTGTCGACAAATTTCTGCAAAGAGAAGATATGACTATTGATTGATCTGTTCAGCAGAGGCAGCTAGAGCATATAATGCATAACTTAATCGTCTGACAGATAAAGACCTTAAAGGCTCGAGCAACAGAGCTCGCCAGCACCTATAAATGTGACCTTCATAAGGACAAATTACTAATTGAAGTACACAGTTTTAAATACCATGCTCTGGATTTAGCAGCAACCATGACAACAGCTACCCCAGCTCAGCTGTTAAGCTCCATTTAGAAAAACGGCCTGGCGGATGCATACCCGAATGTGACAACTACCCTAAAAATTTTCCTTGCTATGCCAGTTTCAGTAGCTTATAATGAAGGGTGCTTTATTAAGCGGAAACATATTAAAACGTACTAGGTCTACCTTAGAAACCAAACAAGATGACGCATAACACACTTGAGCATCATTCATATTGAACACGAGTCAGCTTCTAAGCTTTCATTTTGTGATATTTACTGTTGTTCTTTTGCATCAAGAAAAGCTTGTAAAGTGAAATTATAAGTCATCAAGTGACTGAAAGTTCTACTTCTCAGAGCTGTATGTATGTAATAATTTTATATGTAGCCTACAGTACCTTGAGTTTGTGTAGGTAGTACAACAGCATAAGTAAATATAGTTCCTATACTCTGTCGAACAATTTTAAAATGTTATAATTTTACTATGTACCGGTAGACTATCACAAGTAAAACTGTTTACTCACATGAGCACAAAATTATGCAAGATATGGTTATTCCTGGTGGGCTGGTTGGTCTGTATGAGGAGGGGGGCACAAATGATAATTTGTGACCCTGGCGAAGGAAAGCCTAGATCAGTCCCTGCATACAGCAAATTTCCAAAAACAGCAAAGACTTCTAGATTTTTTTTATTGGAGGTGCGGGAGCTGGAGAAGGTACAAAGACGTACAGCAAGGTGGGTGAAAGATTAATGGAGAAGGCAAGGGCAGGAAGGACAAATAAAACTTTTGCTATTAATATTGTTGAAAGAATTGGGGTGGGACTCGTTGAAGAAAAGGAGAAGAGTAGAAAGGCGGGTCAGGATGTACAAGGTGATCCCCAGATTTTCACATGTAGGAACTGTGCCAGACGATGCCTCTGGTCGACTGGTTTTCTCTGGGATCTCCTTTTTTCCTGCTGTTCTTATTCAGGAACCTCTCGATTGTAAGACCACCTCTTGTGTCATGCTCGGGGGCAAGCAAATGCCACAAGTACCAATTCGTAAGTCTGCATTTGTGGTATCCTGGCTCTTAGGTATCCTCCTCATACAATATTTATTTACTTGTATAACTGCTGTGTTTATGTTGACAAATAGTGGAAAGATATAAATTTGTTTAACTTATATGTTTATTTTGACAAGTGTCAGAAAGATGCAAATTTGTTATGAAGAAAAAATAATCAAGTTTTGAGAAACCCTCCCTGTGCCATGAATAAATAGTCTTTATAAAAAAATCTGTTAGACAATCATGAGGTTATCAACCCTGTAACATTCTAATATAACAGTGCAGGTAGCAAAGAATTAACAGTAAAAAACGAAGAAAGAACGATGGAACGGAAAGTATCTCGGTCCAGGTCGCAGGATCCAAGATTTGTTTAAGTTTAGGTTTATAACTTAGTTAGATGTGTATTTGGCCTTTGATCCTTTTTAATTTTTTACTAATAAAACATTGTGTTTGATAAAAACATCAATTACAGATGTATAAAATATCTCCCTCACCCCTTCCCCGAATTTAAAAGTAGGTTCTATGTTTAGATAAATTTTAAGTAGAATGTATACTTTGAAAATGCTTTTTCTTGCTTATAGAGATTGGAGTTGGACTGGCAGGATTTGGAGTGTCATTTCTCTTCCTTGGTGTTCTACTGCTGTTTGACAAAGGTCTATTAGCCATAGGAAATGTAAGTTCACCAGTTGTATATTTATATGCTTTGTAAATCTTGGTTTGTTATTTTCCACACTGTGACTGCACTTTGTAGAGAATGTTTAGAGTTAATTAACTGTATCCCTTAGAGCGGTGGTTCCCAAACTGGGGTCACGACCCTTAAAGGGGTCGCGGGCTGTTTCGAGAGGGGTTGCGGGCTGTTTCAAGAGGGGTCTCGATAGGCTTCCAAAATAAGTTTTAAAAAATCGAAAAATACTCTATAAACCTGAAGAATATGTAAATGAAGATCTAAACAAATGACTAAACTTAAAATGTAAATTAATACTAATTTACTGAGACAACAAGAATGTGCGTGAATATTATTTGTTGAAATGGAGGAGTTCACTGTTAAAAATTGTACACAAAAAGGGGTTGCGGTTTAAAGTTACCCAAAAGGGACTCGCAAGGCCAAAAACTTTCGGAACCACTGCCTTAGAGTAGTTGGTAGCCCTACGTATGCTACCTTGTAAGAATAGCAGACATTGCAAATTTGTCAGGTGATTGCAGAATTTTGACCATAGCAATAATTTTAGTCTTAAGTTACATTATTTATTGATTTAGGCTTTTTATTTATCATAGCTTCCGTTTATTGCACAACACGTGTGTTCAGAATTGTAAAGTTTAAATAAAAGTAATTGTAACAAACAAACCGGTACATAGTTGAAAAATTAAGAAACATATATTGCAGCAATAAAGACATAAAACAAATCATTAAACCACATTTGTGTACAAAACACACACACAAACAAATACAAAAACTGGCATGACATTGCAGTGTAATTACAATAAAACTACATACAATTGTGAATTAAAAGTTTCATTCACATTCATAAATCATTTACATTACAATGCAATTACAAAAAAAAACAGCATCCAATTTTTTAAAATTAAAATAATCATTCACAGAATACAAAACAGGTTTTATCATATTTTTAAAGAAATATTGGTTCTTTCAGTTGTTAATATTGTGTAAAGGCCTAAGCTCATTTGGTAAGTAGTTTATTAACTATAGTCCTGTATAGTAGTTTTTTTATAACATATTATTATTTAAAAATGTGTACGTAGGTGATTGTAGCCTACACAACTTTGGTTAAATGATTGTGATCTTTGTAGTTCTGTTTATATTTTACATTTTGAAGTGCAAACAAAATAGTGCAATAAATATATATTCATGGGACAGTTGATATTCTCAACTGTAGTAATTTTCTCAGATTTTGTTGTAATTCTTACCAGTCTCTTCAGCATTTTAAAAATTTATCAAATACCAGAAATCTGCATAGTTTATACAAGTCCTACATGTATACTACATACATACACACACACACACACACACACACACACACACATATATATATATATATATATATATATATATATATATATATATATATATATATATATATATATATATATATATAGTATATATATATGCATGCTTTATGGGAACATGTGTATTTTATTGTTTTTAATGACAAAAAACAAAAAGAGCTTAATTTTTGTGTCTGTAAATTTACGTGATTTTCCAATTTAATGTATTAGCTAAAATAAAAGTTTTGAAGCCGAATCACATTTTAAAATCCGATTACCAATACAAAACTGTAGTTAATATTCTTTGGGGTTACTAAAATTAAAATAAACATTGGATGGTTTCTCAATATTTAACGTTAGTTTGAGACAAGCACTCAATAATTGCACTGATCTTGTCATGTGCTCAGGATGTCTACAATAAGTAGCATTTGACCATTGTGCACACATTGCAAACATTAGAATACACCATTAGTCAGATTCTTGGTGCTTGCAGAAATTTGCATGGTGACGACATCGTAGTATAGGTGCTGCAGAAATAGTCAGGCACAGTTGTAACGACATTTACAAGAGTCAAGAGCAAGGATACTGTATTGGTTTACTTGTAGTAAATATTTGCTTAAAATTGAAAACACAAAAATAATGTCGTTTAACTTCTCTCTCAATTAAAACATACAGTAATGTTTTTGTATTATATAATTTTTGGAAGGGGAGTGAATGTACCACAAAGTTTTAGGCAAAAATAAATATGCAAATCTAACCATGAAAATAGTTTGGTACATTTAAGGGATACATAAATGTACAGCCCTAACTGCTGAACCCTAGAAACAGGAAATTTTGAGGGTCGGTTCCTTTCCTACAAAGTGCAGACAAGCACTAAGATTAGATTTTTCAAAATCTGACTCCAGAGGGGGTGAAATGTGTTCAAGCTATTCATTGATCCTATGGTTGAAACCGGATTGGCTGTCATCAGGATTTTCAATTCATCGAGATACTTATAAAATTAATATTTGGCAGGTCCAGGATTGTTTAAAATTCGACACCTAATAGGTGCAAAATACGTGAATTTTTTAAACATGTAGCCTACCCTCAGTGTTAAGCATGCAAATCAAATGTTAAGAAACCCTTATATTTTACTGTTAACTTTGTTTCATCCCTAACCATTGAATAGCTGGTCTTCATTCTCATTCTTGAGACGTGAAAAATCCTGTGTGTAATGCTAGAGTTGTTCATAGGAGTCTGAGAATAAATAGTCATAGTTGCACGTACATTGCCTGATCACTGTTAGTATTGTTTGTTCATGTTCATTCACATTGCTGACATACCTTTGCACCATTTCAAAATCACTTTACAGTGGTCAAACATAAGTGTGCAATAATGGTATATAGACATCTTTTAAATTTAAAAATTTTGCACAACATGTTCTCACACGTTCATACATTTATTATTGTGATGTGTAAATTGTGATTGTAGAAGACAGTGTTATTTTGTGTGTGGTCATGATTTACAGATACTGTTCATTGCTGGCTTGGCATGCGTGATTGGATTGGAGCGTACTTTCCGGTTCTTCTTCCAGAAGCACAAAGTTAAAGCAACATTGTCCTTCTTTGGTGGGATAGTGGTTGTACTATTGGGCTGGCCCCTTATTGGCATGCTGTTTGAAACCTACGGCTTTGTTCTTCTCTTCAGGTATACAGAAAGAACTTCAGTGTCATGTATAACATAGCTTTTTGCCATATTTCGTATTATTGTATATAATAGTGCAGTTACGTTGTATTTAGAAACATGTGATCAAGAGGTCAGATCAAACATTACCCATAGTTAGGACCACTCACCTCTAATCATGGTGACTTGAATAATTCTCTGTTGGGTCACTCCCAATTTTCACATTTTGGAAATGCATAATAATGCCACAAATAAAAGTTTTTAAAAATTAATTTTCCCAATTTGCTATAAGAAATTTTATTTACAACTTTTTTGTTTAAAATAATTACCTTTAAATTTGATTCATTGAAGAGTAAATTTTCTGTGATATTACCTGGATTCAAACTCAATTCTCTTGTCTCGGTGAACACAGCTCTTAAAACTTTGATAAAAATGTGGTTGCTGTCACTCAACCTTATCCTTACTGCTGTATGTATAGAAATTTCCTATGCTGGGGATAATCTTATAAAATACTATAGCAGTAAGCACACAATGAAAACTGCAGCAGTAGGTACCATAACTCTGGAATTTGTGTTAGTGTTTTGTCAGAAATATTACAGAACTGAGGAAAAAAATTATTTGCTTTATGATTATTTTTTATGGTGTCTCTTAGCCATGCCTGCAAATAGTTATTAAAAACAGAGACTCAAGTATAATAAACATATTTTTAGTTTACACACGGTCAGTTTTAATTTTGTGTCTCCCGTCAATTTTTGTGTCATTTTTAGCATGCCAGTCTACATAGTACATGTAAGTTTCAGTTATGATTATCTTCTGCACGCTAGATGATGAAGTAGTAAAACACTTGTGCTCAGGAGAAATCTAGTTCGAAAGTTCCTGTCCGGTTATCCTGATTTTGGTTTTCCGTGTTTTCCCAAATATCACTTCAGGGCAATGATGGGATGATTTTTATTTACAGGCAATGCATGATTGCTTTTTTTTTTTATTTTATTTTTTTTTTTTATTTATTTATTTATTTATTACCTGAGCTATTGGTTTTTTTTGTCTATACTATATAAGTTTGCCGAATTTTTATATTTTTCTTTTGAGAACGATCCCTGTCAGCCACATTGTACTGACCTTCCAACCTTCCTGACTTCCTGGAAAAACAAGGTCACAGCAATCCTATTTACAGACACTTTTCTCAGAAGAGAAATGTCAACATCAGGCAAACATATAGTACAGACCATATCCTTATTCTACCTACCCACCTAGCACAACCACAAAATGAAATTCACAGGTTTTCACGAGTTCCAGTAGAAATATGTATCCTTGCGCACAAACAAAATATTTTTACCTGGTTCCCCTTTCAAGAAGTTTTACGTTGAAATCAACAACCATTAATTTTGAGGAGTATTGAACATTATTACTATACCTATGTATTTATTTTAAAGGTATAATGTTTTCTTTGTGTTAGCGAAAAAGAGAACATTTTATCTTTCATACAAGGTCAGCATGGCCATTTATTGCAACCTCTACAGGGTCCTTTTTCAGCCTAAACTTGGAAAGAAAAACAAGCCTGTATTAAAATTGGTGGCTGACAAAAATAAACTAAAAATAATTTTGAGCTGCTTTTTGATGAGGTTATTTTCGTATGATAAAAATGTTTAATAAATTAAAAAAATAATTGAGAAACCATTTATTTGCGAATTTGATAATTTGTTGATTTCCTACTTAATGATTTGTAGCTTAACTTTTGTAGAAGTGAGTGAAGCCACTTTATTGTATTATTTTCCAGTGGCTTCTTCCCAGTTGCCATCAACTTCCTCAGAAGAGTACCTGTTCTAGGAACATTACTGAGTCTACCAGGTATCAGAACGGTAAGTTACCATTCATAAGGGGAAGGGGTTTGATGGGTTTTTATACAGGAAGTCTGACATTCGGAGTCAGATTATTTTTTTTCTCTCTCTCCCCCCTTCCTCCTTTCGTTCCTTCCTTCCTTCTTCCCCCTTCCCCCGTACATATACACATATCATGTACCTATTCAGTACATACAAGAATTTAAAAAAAATATGCACCACAAGCAATCACTGTCTATTTATGTATTGTTCTTGGGAGCCAAAGTTGAATATACAGTATTTGTGTTTGACTTTCAAAAAAAATTATTATTAATGAGCACTTGTGACTAGAGATTGTTAGGTCCGGGTGGATTTGTGCCTGTTGACCCAAATAATTTGCTGGAGTTTGTGGATGTAGGTGTGCGTGAAAGAAAGATACAAATCTGCTCGGACCTGCCTCACCTGTTTCGGTAAAGCTTGATGTATGGGAGAAGGAGGGGGAATTGGGATGCAATGTCTAAGAGGAGAGAGGGTTGTGATACATGAAGAGAAGCAAAAGTAGGGTTGGTTTGGACATTGATGAGAGGTAGGTGCACTGCTTTGAGTCTGTGTCTGTACAGCAAAGTTGAGACTGTTGTAAACTAGAACAACTTACACTCCACAGCGGAGTCACGTGAACTACCGTAGTAAAATTACTGCCGTGAAATGCACTACTGTTCACTAACTACAGACCTAAAGAATTTTTAAGTTTTGATTGACACATATCAATCCTACTATGATATTATAACATTATATAAATTTTGTTAGAGGCAGATGAGTGTGATGCAGTTTCTCCAAGTGGAACAGAAATCATTACAGTATAACCTTACTGCTATGGCCCTGTTTGTTACAACTACCTATCTTTTTCTACTCACCTTTGAGGAAATGTAAAAAATTTTGCTGGGAAAACTAAAATTAAAAAAATAGGTGAAGAAGCCTAAAAATTTGTTTCAGTACTGCTCTATGTGTGGGTTACGTTTTCTCATAAAATCAACATTACTTAAATCTTCTAATAACCGTAACTTCTGTCACATTTTGTAAACTGATGGAAACATTAGTTGCTGTAACAAAGATATAAACCAGAAGTTATTTGTAGAATAGGTTTTTTTTAATTTGTTCGTGATGTTCAAGGAAAAACACCATCCAGAGATGGTAGTGATCCCAGCCTCTCTAGTACAGTATCTGTTTTTCGGACTTCAGGTGGTAACCTGCAACTGCAGGGCACAGTTGATGCGTAAAATTAGTGCACTAGTGAGTGAAACATCAAAGCTAGAGAGCATTTTGCATCCAGTTTATGGGAAATTTGTTACGCCACATTAAGACAGTCACAAGTTCATAGCACATTAGAGGATGACTGGATTTAGTTGCTTGGACATACTCCATTGCGAAATGAATGACTGTCAAAGAAAACTAAACAAATAATAGAAAACCATAAATAAGCAGAGTATGATTTAGTCAGTGGTACACATACACAACATGAAATTCCAAAATGGAATCGGGTCAAATAAAACAAGGAACAAACAGATAATAAATGAAAATAATAAATAATAATAATCAGAAAATCAAGAAACCAAGTAACATGCGACACAAGGATGACACAAAACAAAAACACAGTAGATATCAGACACGAACAGAACAATGACAAAACGACACAACAAAGAGACAAAGCAAAACACAACAGATATCAGACACAAACAGAAAAAACAAATGACACGACGATGAGATGAAACAAAACACAACAGATATCAGACACAAACAGAAAAAACAAATGACACAATGATGAGACGAAACAAAACACTGTAGTTTTCCAGACAGACAGCGTTACGACGTTTCGGGAACTGGAATCTGTTCCCGTCATCGGGTAGACACACGGGGTTCAGGAACACAAGTGCGACTGATGAGGAGACTGGAAAACCATGGGTTTATATAGGGTAAACTCACATATCCTGCTCAGCCAATGTGAGACGATCTGTCTCCTGATTGGTCGTGCAGCAGAGATTGACTCTGATTGGTTGTGATGGGTTGAGTGTGTGTTTTTGTTTTGTGCTGCAAAGTTGTTTCTCTCTTAATCAATGGGATCCACATACAGTATTTTTAAATTCAATACTCTGTTGACTGAAAATGCAGTATTGCTATTGCCAATAATAAAGGCTGATTCTTGGATTTTTCTTTTAATTTTTTCAGTTTCCTGTGAGTGGTTTTGAGTCTTCCCAAAGGATTTTGTGGCCATTTTCCCATGCATGTTTGGCCAGTCTAGATTTTTGGGTTTCGCCTTTCTTGGAATTGTTTTTATGTTTTTGGATTCTGGTTGATAGAGCTCTGCCAGTTTCACCAATGTACATATGGCCACATTCGCAGGGTACTGATATACACAGTTGTGAGTTTGTAGTATTTCTGTGGCTGGTTTCACCCTGGTGACCATACTTTTAAAAGTAGATTTGGATCGGAATGCTGTTTGAAGTCCGTAATTGTTTCCCAGACGTCTTAATTTTTCAGAAAGGCCTCGAACATACGGAATAACAGGGTTCCTGCTGGTTTTTTGGTTTCTGCGGACTTAAGTGTTCTGTTAGATTTCTTGTGCTGTTTGATAGTGTTTGTTGGGTAACCATTGGCTGCGAGTTCTTTTTTTATTTGGTTGTGTCCTACCACTACAGATTTCTTGTTGGAACAAATAATCTCAGCTCGGTTGGCTAGTGTGCGAATTATGCCAATTTTTGTGCTTTTTGGGTGGTTTGGAAGCAAAATGTAGGTATTGGCCTGCATGTGTAGGTTTCCTGTATACTTTACTTACTTACTTAGCAATAGCAATATTTTCAGTTAACAGAGTATTGAATTTAAAAATATGTGGATACCATTGATTAAGAGAGAAAAAACTTTACAGCACAAAACAAAAACACACACTCAACCCATCACAACCAATCAAAGTCAATCTATGCTGCGCGACCAATCAGGAGACAGATCGTCTCACATTGGCTGAGTAGTATATGTGAGTTTACCCTCAGTCTCCTCATCAGTCGCACTCGTGTTCCTGAACCCTGTGTGTCTACCTGATGACGGGAACAGATTCCAGTTCCCGAAAGGTCGTAACACTGTCTGTCTGGAAAACTACTGTGTTTTGTTTTGTCTCTTCTTTGTGTCGTTTTGTTATTGTTCTGTTTGTGTCTGATATCTACTGTGTTTTTGATTTGTCTTATCCTTGTGTCATATGTTACTTGGTTTCTTGTTTTTCTCATTATTATTTTTTATTATTTCCATTTATTATCTGTTTGTTCCTTGTTTTATTTGACCCGATTACATTTTGGAATTTCATGTTGTGTATGGTTTTCTATTATTTGTTTAGTTTTCTTTGACAGTCATTCATTTTGCAATGGAGTATGTCCAAGCAACTACGTAAATCCAGTCATGCACTCCCATTGCACAGTTCTTTCAAAGATCACATAAACGGATAATCGATAGAGCACTGTATATACTCATATCACTAGTAGTTATTCAGCTTCATGCCAATTTTAAACTTTGTTTTCCTTTCTATTAAAAGGGCTGCAGTTGGCGCAGTGGCTAGAGCACTCGTCTCCCACCTAGGCAATCTGGGTTTGATTCCCGGTGGGGTCAGTCCCCAAACTTTTGCATGTGGGAATCATGCTGGATGATACCTATGGTCAGCTGGTTTTCTCTGGGATCTCCCGTATCCCTGGACCTTTATTCCAGCACGGCTCCATACTCAGTTGTCACTCCTCACAATGTTCTTTGGCTTACCGTAGATGTTGAGTGCTGACCAAAATCTCTTCACTTCCTTCCTATTTACTAGGAAAGAATATTCTGTATTGAATGATTTATCATCAGTAGTTTTGTATTTTCATTAACAGTGAGTCAATTGTAAAACAATTGTTTGTGTACTAATATGACCTCGTTATTTTATATCAGGTGCTTGACCGGTTAGCTGGGGATACAAGTAGGACAACTGTATGAAAATGAAGTGGATGCAGCAGTATTGGTATATATAGCTGCTGCATGTGACATTGGTATTGGTATCGACTAGTATCTTTACCTGAGTTTGGCAGGTTGGTTTGTGTGCTGGAGTTGTAAGGATTTAATTGAAAAATGCACTCTAAATATTGTGATTGGGAGTGTTAATATCCCACAAAGCACAACTGTTTACAAGTTGCTGTACTTTTCAGCTTGACCATGGAATGTAATACCCTGCTGTGATTTTTGCAGGAACTGAGTATGTGTAAGGGAACGTGGTACTTTTTGAACAATTGTATTTTGGCTGTGCCAGGGAAGAAATTATTTTTTTACATATTTATTTGATTTTCTTTCTTTCCCAGTTTACAGGATATAATCAGTACATATTGTACGTGTTCAAAATTTACTTTTAATTGGTCAGAATATGCAGGTTGATTGTATTGTCTTACGTATAGTACTCCTAGTATTTCCTCTAAAACAGAAAAACATCACGATACAGCAAATAGTTTTTTCTGCATTTTAACGCAATAGGAAAACTTATTACAAGATGTTGGAGAGTATGACAACATTATTGAAATTTCAAACAGTAGAATTTCAATATAGAATACATGTAAGTGAAAACTTGGATAGTGTATAATACAGTTTTTCATTCTGTAGGTTTACATGTAACATGTCGGTTAATCCTGATGTTTGTGATATTTTTAAGTCACAATTACTAATTTTAGGTAGGTATTGGGTAGGAAAACCTTTTGAATTTGATTTTCAGAGAATTTCATTTTGTATTTTTTTGGATCACTACTGAAAATCTAAATGCCCATCCTGTTATTGTATTTGTACATAATTGCGTGTTGTTCTAGGGATTTTTGCAGCTGTGTTATTACAGTGGCTTTCAAATAATCTCTTTCATAATTTTTCGTGTGTAGTTACAGTTCCTGTTTTTTCCCCATTCAGCCTGCTTTTCTGTTTTGGACAGAGGTACAGGGAAAAGTACTCTTAGTAAACTCTGTTAAGAAAGTTACCTATAAAAGTGTGTGTGTGTGTTATTCTGCCTTGCATGTACTCTTCTGTGTGACATGTGTAAATTGCCTGCAATACAGGTTAAATACTAGAACATTTTTGTGCTATAAAAGAATTTCAAGTAGGTACAGCATGTTCGATCTTATATTATGTATGCAGTGTTTTTAGTAAAAAATTTTTGTACGTTGTTATTATTATTTGTGTGAAATAATTACCATTAGCTGTGTACGTATGTGCAATATTATTGTTAATAATACACTCTTGGGAATACAGGTACTGTATAACTGTGCAAATACCAGTTTGTACTGATATTAATATTGTAAAACAAAGGAAGAGGCCGCTAGGCTATCAGTATGTACAAAAGACAGAAGCACAAGTACTCACGTTTTAGTACTTGACAGATACACACACACAAATAGGACGTACGTCCCAAACTCCCACCTTCTACAGCTACCAACACTATTACCAATCTCAAAGGTTCTCATCCCTGTAATAGCTCACGTTGTGGCACCTATGCCATCCACCAGCCCTCTACATAATTCAAAAGCAGGCAAGCCAACCACATTTACCCCATCCAAGGCAGTTACAATTGTGCTACCAAGAACTTGATCTACCAGCTACAGTGATGCTGAATATATTGGCCTCACCACTAACACTCTTGAGACAGAGAATGAATGGCCACAGAGCAGACACCAGACAAGCCATAGCAGGTAAAGACACCAACCCACAGGATAAACCAGTTGCTGTTCATGCAGCCCATCATAAGAAAGACTTTGATTCTTGCTACAGTACTAGAGTGGTGAGGCCCTGCCGCCTACAAGCAATAGCTCTGAACTCAGACGATGGGAACTAGCTCATCATTATATCACTAAATCCAGGAAACCACCAGGTCTCAATACATATAAGATACTGTGACGCGTCCGCGTCTGCTGCGTGTTGCTGTGGTCTATTGTTATTGTTTGTTGTCACTTGGCGTTGAGGTTATGTGGCTTGACGTGCAACCTTTTTCTGAATTCGCAAGGTTGAAATATTTATTTCTTTTTCCTTCACCATTTGGACAGATGTTTGCTGTTTGTGTGTTGTAAAATTTGTTTCGAGATGATATAATACTGTACAGTCAAACTTCTTTAATACAAACCTGAAGGGACCAAAAATTTGGCTGTTTGTAATAATGAGGTTTGTATTAACAGGTGTTCACTAAAATCTTAAAAAGTTTCTAAAATTTTGGTCACTTTGTTTATCCCCACAAATCAAATACAGTAGTATTTTCACCACAATGACTCCATTTTACTTGAGAACTCGATATTGCATGGTTTAATGCATTAAACAAAATTTTTTTAAACATTAAAGTAATTATTTTATTTCTTGTCCCATTCCAAGGGGAATAAAAATTGCTTTGTATTAATGAGGGGTTTGTATTAACGAGGTTCCACTTTAGTATGTAAACCTTAAGTTGTTAAATTTTCTGTTAATTTTACTGCCCTCAGTTTTATAGAATAGAAAAATTAAATTACTTTGATTTTTAAATTTTGGTATGTCTGGCATTAATATTCATTACTATTACACAGTAGTTAATAGTTTATTTAAACAAGTGGAGGTAAATAACATATACTAATTCCTGGTGAAGTATTTTTCTATTCAGACTTAAATTTACTAGGATCAAATTATCCTATATAGCTTATATACATGCTCTAGCCTATATGGAGATTCGGTACTATAAGTTACTGTTGCAACAACTGTAATATTATGCTATATGTACATTTAAGTTTATGTACTGTTCTGACATACTCGTCTACATTTCAGTTAGCAAACATCAGTGTTTTCTAGTCAAACTACAGTAAGAGTTTTGTGTGTTTGAGTACTTTTGAACAGTTTTTTTATTCGCGTGGCAGTAGACAAATGTTGATGGAAAGATTGCAGATGTTTGATTTGTTGATAGCATCATAACATAATTTTACTGTTTGCTTTCATGACAGCAGTAGATTTTTTTAGCAACTGATTTGTGTTGAAAGGCAAGCAGATAGTGTATGTGACTAATAAATTTGTTCGTTTCTGGTTTGCACTAGACATTATTTTGTAGATGATAATTAGATGATACATTTTTTATTGGAGGAATATTTTCAGTATCTCACTAGATATTTACGTAGTTAACTATACGTGTGTTGTGTTTTGGCCTGTTTGCTCAAATAATGCCAACCATCATTCCATTATATAAAGAGCCCTAATTTTCTTATTGTGTTTGTAAATGAGTCATTGAAAGCTTAATATATATTAATAAACATCTAAATGTTTTATAATTTAAAAAAAAAATTAGTTGGTAGATGTATTTCAAATATTTGCTTCCTTTCTTATTTTGGTCTGATGAGTAGTTTTCTTCTTGGTTGGATTTAATTTCCATTACTTGCATTGTCTGCAACTTTTAAGGGCTGAGCTGTGCCACGCCTTTTCCTGCTTGATTCTAGGAAGTGATGTTCTGGTTTCTGATAAGTTGCTGGATATCCAGACACACACACACCTCAGTGTTGTCTTTGTATGTTTGCACCTAAAACTTCCATGTGTCATGGTTTATCACAGTTTGTATAGATGTAAACACCCCTGAGCTTAATGGCAGGATAGTAGCTACTTGCTGACTTGTCCCTTTTTATATTATGCTATGCCTCATACAGGGTGTTCCGAGAGTAGACATCGATAAAGAGGCCGCTGATACAGTGACCGAAAACCTACCAAATAAACCAAATTTATGTCACTAGATTCGCAACTGTCTAACAGTTATGAATTTAAAAAAAAAAGTTGGCTATGCTCTACCCTGAGCTAAGCATTTACTGATGGTTGAAAAGTAAAGGTGCATGTGGGGCAGTTTTTCCAATGGTAGGTGATCATTCATGTGACCCATTGATATTTTTTTACCTCGTGCAAACTAGAGGCATCTTTCAGAACCAAACACAACTTTTGTGAAAGTGATTTTTTTACACCACATAACTGTACTCTCAGTAACATGTCATGTGATTTTGAATTTGATGACACTAATCATCTTTGATGTGTTCAAATGTCGTTCCACATGGACCAATTCTTTTTCCACCATCAGTAAATGCTTAGCTCAGGATAAAGTATAGCCAAATTTTCTTACAAAAGTCATAACTTTTAAACGGTTGTGAATCGGATTATAATGTTTGGTTTATTTGATAGGTCTTGGATCCCTCTATCATCCGTCTCTTTATTGACATCTGCTCCCGGAACATCCTGTATAGTGATTACTTTGAAGCGTGAATGTAGAAGTATTAGTTCAGGATATAAAGTTATGTATCAGTGCTTTGTTTGGTACAAAAACGGTTGAAAAACAGCAATTACAAAAAAACATACGTTTTGCCCATTCTGCTTCTCATCGACCACTCCCCTAGTCTGCCCCGCTCCCTTCCCCAAGGTGGCAGAAATGTGTGAAAATGTGAAATTGGTTTTTCTCCTTGTAAACAACACCACTGTCTTGCAGCCACTGGACCAACGCGTCAGTGAGTTTTTAAGACAATTTTGGCATTTTGAACTAACCTAAACCAACTGTCAAAGGTGAAGGGGAAAGGATAAGACAAGCAACCAGAGCGTTTCCAATGATTGCCGAACGTGTGGCACTGTATCAGCGGCTAGACAAATCTTGGCTAGGGCTGGTGCTGCTTGCTTGGCAGAGAGGAAAGGAGGCCAGCCTGCTTGTCACTCACCCTCCAACCCCTCTTCATACAGCTCGAGATAGCCAACATTCATGAATTATACAATATGCAGCTTGTACGTGCCTTAACATCTCACAGTCTTTCATGAAAGGAGGAATAAAAACATGTTTACTTACCCTTCCATAAATCTTAATGACGTGTGCCTCTATTGTTTGTTAAGCATTGCAGCTAAATGTATTAAAGCCATCGGTTAAAATAATGCTGAAAAGCTGGTAAGTAGTTAGACATGTTTCCCGCGCTGTCATTTCACTGCTAGTCTGTGATGAATTCACGCGCAAGCATGTCTGTGCATGTGGGCAGCTGGCATGACTCATTTTGCATCGTTTCTATTTACGTTGCGGTTAACCCCGACGTAAGCGGTGGACTTACTGTGCTTATCACGGTACAGTCAGGTAGGAAGAACTGTTTCTTTTTTTCTTCCTGGCATCGACTTTCTAAAGGGATAACTATTGCATTTTTAACTATAAATTCTATCTGTTGAAGACAGCATGCGACTCAAGATAAAATTACTCATAGAGAGTACTTAATAGCTGTAACATGGAAATTTATTATGAAATATTAAAAAACGTATATGCCTTAATGAAACCTCCAGCAAAAAATGTATGAGTTATGTGTGTCAACATTTATTGCATTAAAATTACGTTTTTTTTATCACTTTTATTTACATTAAAAGTTACATGATGTATGGACCACCACTTGCACAATTTTAAATTGGCATTCACATTCACTTCATTGTTAAATGAAACAGAAATCATTTTTCAGTAACAGGAAAACACTGTATTTTGTCCCCTTAAAAATTTTACTCATTGTGTTTCAAAGCGGTGAAAATCTACTTCCCAGTTTCAAATGTAACCAATTCCTGATGTTGTATTCCCAAGAAACTTATTAAATTTTTTTGTAATGTAATGTGACACAAAAATCTTTAAGTTAACTTGTTTCACTACGTGTTTGAACTCTTAGATGTCTAGGTATTGCTAGTATAGATGTTGCAATCTTTTACAGTGTAAAATTATAGGCTTTGTCCAGTCTTGTTCTTGAGTTGTCGATGTAAACAAATTTCTGTATTCAGCAGATTTGGTAAAGACATTACTTTTTTCCCTTGGTAACAAAAGAGCTGATGTCGTGTCATAGGAAATTAAATTCTCAAAGTCTGTGCAATTTGTTGCTTAAATTGTTATTAACTTATATGCTGTCAAATGACTAAATATATATTCACAATAAGAAATGTTGGATTTGGTGCTGTCAAGTGACTAAATATATACATATTCGTAATAAGAAAATCAGAGGTATTTGCTGTTGACTATTCTGTGTGTTTTGTAAGTTACACAGATTTTGTTAAATGAACAGTGTTATGCAAAAGATATTCAACCCACATTCCAATTTACGTGTATCCTACAAATAATAATCACATCTAGAGAAATCTGACAACCTTACTAAGCGTGATAACCTCATAGTATTAATGAAAATATGCCACCATAACACAAAATAACCTTGAGGGCATTCACCATACTTCGATGTTATTTGTATGTATATTTGAGGGTTGACTCTTTTTTTGCATAACACTGTCCAAACTAGCATTGCAGCTATCTTAAGTAGGTAATTATCTTATTTAATTATGTTTATCAGTTCTCCAGATTTTACAAATTAAATTAGTAAAAGATTTTTATTGTAACTGTTATGTAGAATTATCAAATGAAATTTTACAAAGCTTAAGTTTTATGTTTATATTTTTGTTACCCAAAATTGATTGTGTTGCATAGTAAAATTCATGTGTGTTTGTGTTTTTGAAGACCAACTGTGTTATCATCAACTTCTCTTCATTATTCAAGTTCATGGCATGTTTCACATACGTGGTGAAATAAGAATGTCCCAACAAAGTTAAATTTGTACAGAAAAGTGTACAATATAGGATGTCTATAAACTGCAGTGTAATAAACACACCACACGAATCCTAGGCTTAATTGGAGGGAAAATGTCAGAGGCAAAATTTTATACAACATTTTACGTGCACAATGTGGCAACATAGCACAGAGTAAGTCCACTCTTGCACTACACAGATATCTTATTTGTGCTGTTCTGACCATCATGTTACGGGTGCAGGTTCTAATCCTGAGTAGTCCAAACATAATTCTACGTTTTCTCGACGTAACACATCACCTGGACATGGAGTTCAAGAAAAAGGTACTTTCTCCATGCTGTGTTACCACAATGCCATCGTTCAACATTTTGCCGTCAATATTTTTGTCTCCAATTTAGCCCATGTTTTGCGTGTTGTACTTATTATGACAGTTTCTGGACACGCTGCTCCTCTGCAAGTTTAAAGGTTAAATGGTGTTAGTAAAGCTTGTAGTAATGCATGAGTAATTTGTTAACTGCGTGATTTAACTTATGTACAAAATAGAGTTTAATATGTTGTGTTTATTATGTACAAGTGTTGCTTCATTATTACCTAGCGACATGATTTCCAGGAAATGCCATATCCTGAGTGAAGGACTGTGTAAATCAACGTGTTAAAACTAATGTTTGGAGAACTGTGGCACAACTAGGACATAATTTTGGAAGGATCACACATTTCTTATAGCACCCTGCTGCATATTTTTTCCCCATTATTTTCTAGTCCACACAGTACAGCACAAAATGACAATGTAAATAAAAACTCATCATTTAAACAAAGGAAGTGTTGGTTAATGTCAGCGTAAGTGTAAAATATATTTATAGGAAAAATGTATACAGTGACATATGGAAAATAAAACACCAGAATAAATTAGCAGCAGACAGACCAGCAAGGAATGTATATGCAGAAAGGGTAATTAAACTTATAAAACTGGATGAAAAAAAGTACAGAATAAGAATTTTTTTTTAATCTTTTCCCATTTTTAGTCTTTATAAAATTAGCTTTGTGTATAATATTTAAGTTTTTGTGGTAATATTTATTGTAGTGGGGCCGCTGCTCTTCCGTCTCGTCTACGTCGTTGTGTTGTTATTATCGAGAAGCTGGTTTTTGAGGTTATGATGTCCCTGTTCGGGGACGCCATTATGTAGTGGTGCCTTCGTCTACGTCTCTGCTCGCACTGTCGTGGAATGTCTAGAAGATTATTTTTTGGAGGTTATGATGTCCCTGTTCGGGGACACCAGAATGTAGTGGGTCCGCTGCTTCCGCTACTAGTATGTCTACGTCGCCGTGTTGTTATTATCTAGAAGCGGGTTTTTGAGGTTATGATGTCCCTATTCGGGCCGTCAGAATGTAGTGGGGCTGCTACTGCGTCTACGTATGTTGTTTGTTTGTTTATATGTTGGACGCAACTCTCCTCCGTTGCTATTACAAGTAGTTAGCCGGCAAAAAAAACAAAAACACAGCGAGCTGATGTAGAGGCGGTGCCTATTGTATTGATGCCCGGATAGCAGTGAGGTTAATCAGCTACAGATGAATAAATAAATAAAAAATCATAATATCAGCATCTTCTTTCTTTTATTTAACCGTTCTTTTGACGCAGTTTAACAGACACAGGCAATTAACATTGCGAGTGCTCGCCCAGA
>PNEQ01037072.1:0-18882 GCA_003012365.1 Medauroidea extradentata
ATTCTCAGAAACCTGATGGGTCTTCGAAACCCAGTTCACCTTCCCATGATGTTGAGCAAAACTCAAGTCTCATGGCTGTGACACCTGTCACATGTTCAAGGTCGACTGTTTTATTGTGTACAGCTCAGGTCCACATTTTGAATTAAACTGGAACTCGTGTTGGTGCCCGTGCCTTGCTGGATTCAGCAAAGTCAGGCCAGTTTTATAACGGAAAACTGTCTGCAAAGGCTGGGACTTCCTCGCAAAAGAGCTCATTTGGTGGTTCATGGTTTGTCCAACACCACAGTTAATTTCGCCAAATCCTGTAGTTCAATTGTCATTGCACCTCGTGACAAGAATCTGCATTTTGCTGTTGATGTCTGTATTGCCTAAGATTGCACACCAGTTGCCTACTGTAAAACTCTCACAGGAAGTTCACAAGGATGTTTTCCATCTCAATTTGGCAGATCCAACATTTGGTACACCAGGACCCATTGATCTCCTTATCGGTGCTGAGTTGTTCCCGCAGCTGTTAATGGGAGGCGAACTGGATGGTTCTCCGTCAGCGGTGGATTCTGTTTTCAGTTGGATTCTGATGGGGCGTGTCGAGCAACAGAGTTCTTCGTGTGTTGAGTCATTTTGCATCTCGCTCCTTACAATGCCATCTTTGCCGGAGACTATGTGGCGGTTCTGGGAAATAGAAGAATACCCACCAACCACACACATGGCTGATGAGGATGTTCAGTGCGAAAGACATTTCGTTGAGATTCACACTAGGAACAGTGAAGGCAGATAGATACTCAGTCTCGTTGTCATTTCAGTCATCCACATCTGCATTTGGTTTGACCAGACCTCAGGCCGTCAGCCGTTTGCTTCGTTTTGAGACACAATTGAGAAATGATGCCAAATTGAAACAGTTGTACTCAGATTTCATGCAGGACTACTTAGACAGTGGGCACATGGAGAAACTTCAGGAAGGACAAGTTGCAGCCACCTCCCCAGTTTACTATCTCCCTCACCAATGTGTGATAAAACCAGAGAGCTCCACCACTAAGCTCAGGGTGGTGTTCGATGTTTCTGCAAAGGGATCATTGGGTAAATCACTAAATGATACTTTGTTGACTGGTCCTAAACTTCAAAGGGACATTGTGAGTTTGTTGTTGTCTTTCAGACTCCATGAAATTGTTTTCACTGCGGACATACAACAGATGTATCGCCAAATTCATATTCATCTGCAGCATTGAGATTTTCAAAGGAATGTCTGGTGTTTCTGTGAGAGGATTTTCGTTTAAGAACTGTGACTTATGGAATTGCCTCAGCACCTTTCTTCGCACTCTGCACACTGCATCAGCTTGCAGATGACGAACAAGAAAGTTTTTCTGTAGCATCAGCAGTCCTAAAGTCTGATACTTACGTGGATGATACAGTCACGGGGTCGAACTCAGTCGAGTCTGCTCTTATACTTCAACGGGAATTGATCACTCTGCTTGCTAAGGGGGGCTTCAAGTTAAGGAAGTTTGTGAGTAGCCACCCAGCACTGCTAGATTGGCTGCCTACTGAAGATGTTGATGTCTCACAGTCCAGTTTCTTGGATGTTGGAGAAGATCGTGTGGTGAAAATTCTTGGATTGGTGTGGAATCCTGCCACAGACACCTTTTCTTACCGGGCCCAAAGCAGTTCAAGTGTTGCCCCCAAACAAAACATTCTCTCTGTTGTTGCTCAGATTTTTGATCTTGTAGGTTTGCTTTACCCGGTTGTTCTGTTTGTCGAGAATCTAATCCAAGCTCTGTGGTTAAAACAGTTAGACTGGGATGATGTACCATCACCAGAGATAGTCCAGCGATAGTGTCGGTTCAATGAGAAGCTTCCACTTCTGTAATCGCTTGCTATTCCAAAACTGGTTAAAGGAAAGGATGGCTATTCGTACCAACTCCACGCATTTTGTGATAGTTCAGAGGTAGGGTATGCTGCAGCAGTCTATTTACGTGTATCTAGCCCTGACAATGAAGTCATCATATATTTAGTTGCAGCTAAATCCAAAGTTGCCCCTGTCAAAGTTTTGTCCTTGCCACGTTTAGAACTTTGCGGGGCCTTGTTATTAGCTCGCCTCCTATATCATGTCATGGAGCTGTATGTTGACCTTTCCTTTTCGGCAACATTTGCCTGGACCAATTCACAGGTGGTGTTGGCTTGGTTGAAGACATCTCCTCACCAATTAAAAACATTTGTTGCCAACCGTGTAAGTGAAATCCAGTCTCTCAGTTCTCCAGAAGGTTGGAAGCTTGTTAGGTCAGAGGACAACCCAGCCGACTGTGCCTCTCGCAGTTTGTTGCCAACTCAACTCATTGGGCATACCTTGTGGTGGACAGGTCCAGCCTGGTTAAAGGATCCTATGGAACGGTGGCCATCCTGTCAACCTATGAATGAGGCTGTTCATCAAGCTGTACAGGAGGAACAAAGGCTACATACATTGGTTGTTGTTGAGCCTGATGGATTAGCCATGCTTATGGCTCGTTGCAGTCGCCTTACCAAGCTTCTATGGGTGATTGCTTATGTCTGTCGCTTCAGTCACAATACTCGGGTTGAGGTGTTGGATCGATTAAAGGGAGATGTAAGCCCAGCAGAACTCGATAAGTCATTGCAGTTGTGTCTTCGTCACATTCAGAAAGTCTCGTTCAAGGAGGATCTGTCTGCTCTACAGAAGGGTCAAGGCACATCGCATCAGCTTCGGAGGATTGCTCCCTTCTTGAATGAAACTGGGTTTATCAGAGTTGGCGGTAGGCTGCATCAATCCAACCTTCCATTTCATCACAAACACCCAGTGTTGCTCCCTAATAACCACTTGTTCACTTGTTTGGTGATTTGGCACCACGAGCAGAATCACCATCTTGGGCTGCAGGCATTACAGGGTATACTGCGTGAGCAATATTGGATTTTGGCATATCGGCGCGCTGTCTCACACTGCTTGCATCGTTGTGTACGGTGTTTCCGGGCCAAGCCTTCACCTTGTCAGCCAGTGATGGGCTCATTACCTGCTATGAGAGTCCAGGAAGCCAAGCTTTTCTTGGAAGTAGGGGTTGACTATGCAGGCCCTTTCACGATAAAGTCAAGTTGTCTGCGCAAGGCTCCATGACAAAGGGCCTACTTGTGTTTGTTTGCTGTGCTACGAAAGCGCTTCCTTTGGAGTTGGCGTCTGATCTGTCTACAGCCGCCTTTCTAGCTGCATATAAACGCGGGTCGCAGAGGTCGAGCGTCAGACATCTTATAGTGTCTGTGGGACCAATTTTGTCGGAGCCTATAATCATCTCAAAGAACTGCAAAACCTTCTGTCCTCCGCTGCTCATCAAACTAGTGTCACAGATACATTCTCTTCTCTGGGCATCACGTGGCACTTTATCCCACCTGCTTCACCTCATTTTGGTGGCCTTTGGGAGACAGGTGTAAAATCTGTTAAGATCCATCTACACAAGGTCATTGGGGATCAGATATTAACTTTTGAAGAGTTTTATACAGTCCTGGTTCAAGTGGAGGCTGTTTTGAATTCTAGGCCCTTGCGGCCGTTGAGCTCTGATCCGAACGACTTGAGTGCCTTAACACCTGGGCACTTTTTATCTCTTTAACCCCTGGTTGCTGTTCCCGAACGAGACCTGCGAGACATGCCTTTGAACAGACTCCAGCGTTGGCAACTTGTGCAGCAAATTTATCAGAGTTTTTGGAAGCGTTAGAGTAGGGACTACTTGCACACCATGCAGCAGCGCTCAAAATGGCATGGGACGAGAAGAGGCCTCGCCCCCAACCAACTGGTCCTTATACGGGATGATCGACTGGCTCCGCTGCAATGGCAACTTGGCCGTATTGTAGAACTCCACCCAGGCCAGGATGGGATCTCCAGTGTGGCCACAGTGCGCTGTGCTGCAGGATTGTTGAAGTGTCCTGCAGTGAAACTCTACCCACTGCTATTTGAGGAGTTGAAAAAGTTATTTCAAGGTGGTGGGGATGTTTCGGACTTCAAAATTGTTTGTAAATTGTATATAATGTATAAAGAAGAGACATAATTTGAATTTCCCGCTTCTGGGATGCTGGGAGTGGCAACATTGTTTGTGGTAGTTGGCAGCCTTGTCGCTGCTACGACTTTGGTTGGCGTCCCTTGTCCAGCCAAAAAAAGACAGTCTAACAACCAACATGGCGGTGAGTCGTGCTTGTGTACTCGCTCGTTCGTTTTTTTGTATCCAACTGTAAATGTTACATCCTAAATTTGTTACAGTCCACTCGTTAATTATGTAACAGCTTGTGTGTGTAAATATGCGAGGAGTAGAGATAAAATCTGCTGCGGACATACTAGCACAACACATGCTTTTCTCATGCTCAGAATTCCTGTCCCTTCCCCTTCAGAATAAGTCAGGGATGTAGGATAGATTATTATCTCACAGACACTGTATATGGTACTTCATTGGGATGCAAACAACGGTAGTTTAGCTGGAAATATTTTATTTGTGTTGTATGTTTAGTAAATAAACACTTTATTTACACAAAACAGTAGCTCAAGTTCGCGTGTCAGATATTACCACGCAACGTAACATGAAACCAAGCTGATTGCAAACCAATTTCTCCTTATATCCCTGTCCTACTCTTCCTCCGCCCTCCTTCCTTGGTTATCTCAATGGTGAACAAAGGGACACGCTTATCTTTCTACTCCCGCCAGTCATCACAAATCTTCCCCCTCGCCCACTTCCAGCGTTTTGACGACAAAAAACACTATGCGTTGCCGCACATATCTCACTGCTATACTATATCTATCTGCTTGTTTGCGTGCAGATATTTGTACTTCGCCATTTACCGGTAATTCTGATTTACCGGACCATACCTCTCCGCAATTACTCCATTAAAATGAGGGTTTACTGTATTACTATGGGCAGTGTGAGATGGAGTGTTGACCTTAAATTACTTATAGAACTTTTAAGTACAGTGTATGGCAGTGGTACCAACTCTCAATTATATGCATTTGTGAAAACTTACCGTTTAGAAATGGTAAGATTTTTCTCGGTTACGGACGAGCACAAGCAAATGTCACTTTGAGCACTTTTTAATGTAATTTCACTCTATTGAAGCAAACCTTGTGACATTTTATAAATTATTTGTGACATGATGTTAAGTTATGAGATTCTCTTGGCTTGTTAAAAATACAAATTCTTGCATAAATCAATTTTTGTGTCTAATTTTTAAGGCATTTGGTTCGTATACATTTGCAGGAACAATAAATCTTTCAACTAAATATAGTTATGACATGTTAACAAATTAAAAATTCAACATAACCTCTGCCTTCAAGTGCTCATTGCTGGGGGCCAATTAAATACATATAGCTTTTTATGGGTGCAATGCAAAATTTGCACCTGCGTTGTCTGGTTATGCTGAATTGGAATTAAATACTCACGTACATGCAATAGAAAACCTGTTTAACTTGCACTTGCGTTGTGCTGCGTCGGTGCAAATAGCATGTAGTGATTTTTAATCAGGGCCCTGTTGTCTCTTAACTTTACCTTTTTTTTTTTTACAGTGTTTTCGTATGTGTTAACATATATACACTGATGAGTACAGTATCTTGAATGAAGATGTCAGTTATTACTTTATAATAAATATTTAATGAATATAACACCTTATTTTGCTGCTCGAATGATAAACATGGATTGTGGCATATTGTAGTGTGAGTTGTAGATCACTGAGGTAAGATGTGCAAGTAGGTATGATTATGTGTTAAGGATCCATTTAAAACCATTTTACAGTTCTAGTGGTAACAAGCTATCTTAACATTTGTAGAGTATTTTTGCACTGTTTTAATTATTTTGCAGGTGTGCAAGTCATCAAAGTTTGAGTCGAGGGAAATTAAGGACAAAGATCTGAGCACTTGGTATAAGTCAGATTGGCTGTCTGATAATCTGCGTACTGTTATCAATGTTGTAAAGATTGACTTTGACCCTGCAGCTTTATACAACAGCTCCGATAGTAAGTTTGAAATATTCAAATCATTGAAACCATTAGTAAGTTTGAAATATAATGAAACACATTCATTGAAAATAACAGTAAGGTTGAAATACTACTGAACTCATTGAAACCTACATATTTTCCAGTTATTTACCTTTTGTATAAAAACTGCCCATCTTGTGTAGTAAACCTATGCTGTATTTATCTTGTAATATAATGTTATAGTATAACTACATATTTTTTTATTTTTGGTATCACAGGTAAATTTATTATGTTTACTTTAAATTGAATGGGGCAACCTTTCTGAGAGCCAGCAATTTTGATTGGCGTTTTTACTCTTTGGTACTTGAAGCTTGTTGTAGGGTTTTACTTATTCTTGTATTAATATTAGTGATGGTCCAATGTCCGATTACCGATATCGGATATCGACATTATCGGTACATTTACCGCTGTTGACAATCGGCAATATAATGTCGGTACATCGGTCACAGTCATTATCTCAGCTAACTTGCACATTATTCCTTTATTCCTACCATCTGAAGGCGGCAATGTGACTGAAAACAACATTGATTTGAACTGTTTACAACCAATTCATCATTACTAAAGTTCATTTCACAAACTTGACATTAAAATTTGGCAAAACGGTAAAATGTAAACAAACATAACAACCGAAAGAGATAACAAGCCCAAGATTTCTAGCAGCAACTGCTTAAAAATCTTTACCGCAAATCAATTATATTACAAAAGTATAATCATTCTGACTTTAAATACACACAGCGATGCCGTAAAACATAAACACAGTCATGGAAAATTATTTACTTATCGTTAAACAACAAAGTGAAGATCGAAATGCCACTCCTAAATGCAAAAAAAGTCACTGAATATACACTTGTTGATAGCGCGGTCAAGTCTTCGCTGAGACTGCTACTCCAGTGCTACTGCTGTATTCTATGAGTATAAGCTGCCGAATGTCATGCAGCGTAAAGCACAACAGCAGCGCTGTGCTCATGGAACGCACCCTGTATTCCTCTTGGTTAGCTACGTTTTGTGTTTCTCTGAGGTTGGCAGTCCGGAGGTCTTTATTTACAAATGCCGGTGCAGGAAAAAGTTGTTTTGGTTACGTTTGTGAACATTTAGTAGTAGTGCCTACTCCTCAGCCTCAAACTGAAATGTCAGCATTGCAGCAGATTTGTGCAGAAATGATTAAGTTGTCAGATGCATCTCAAACCACAACTGATGCACCAAATGAATTGACTCAGTACTTAACAGAGCCTACTATTCCACTGTTGGATGGCCCTTTGCGATTGACCCATTCTCTTTTGTTTTTATGTATGTATATTACTTTGGTTATTATAATTTATTCAGTTGACTTTATTTTGATTTTTATTAAAATTTTGGTTTGTTAGTTTCCCTTTTTTTGAGTGTGTCCTCTTCCTGCTTAAAATCAATCCCTTGTTTCCATCCCGGTGTGCCGACTCCTCTCTTTGCTCCTTACCCACGTGTTGGTATAACTCCGGCGCATGCGCGGGGAGAGGGAGGAAGGCGGAGAGGGGGGTTCAGGCGGGGAGGCAGGCAGTGCGTGGGCGAGAGAGTAGTATCGGCCGAGCGTCAGAGCTAGTTGGAGACGTGCCCTGTGGTTGCGAGAGCCGAGTTGATTCCGGCTCCGTTTCGAGTGATTATCTGCCTGTGGAGGCGGCAATTTCCATAGTGCATCATAACCATGATTCAGAACTTCGGGGTTTGCTGATATTGGAGGTAACCAGGGTAGACAAGGTATGGTTGTAAAAATGGAAGAGTCCCTTTCAAGGTTGTTTTCGAATGAACCGATGGGCCTGTTTGGTGCTCCATTCCTTCCTCGTGATATTGAAATGCAAGAGCTTTGTGTGGGAGTAACACGTAGGAAATAACTTAATTTTGTAGTGTATTTAAACGAGTTTAGCAGCACTTTTGGACGAAGTTTAATCCCCTTAGAATTGAACTATTGAACTGTGCAATTAAGGGAACTTTGTATTTGGTGTAAGCTCTTGTCGGCTTCGAGCATGATTGTATTAGTCAAATTATTGAATTTTGTAAAGAGTGTAGCTTTGAATTTATTGAAAGTGTGTTTTAGAATGTTTTTGTAATTAAATAATATGGGCGCGTGCAAATATTTATGCCCGGGATCCGTTAAATTGAATGTATTGGTTATTTCCCAATGAATGTATCTATGTAAAGATTATTATGCGAGATTGGGGACTTACTGTGAAGGAATTAATTATATGTGAGAATCCCGTTCCACGAGTCATATTTAGAATAAAAAAAAGGTAATTGACGGTGTCGTGTTAAGTGGTGAGTTATTTTTTTGATGGCCCGCATCCGCCTTTCCCACACCTTATGAGGGGCTCCGAGGAGGGGATTTTCTGCCACGTTGTTTTTGGAGTTACAAGCCATTCACTCCCGGCAGATTCTAGCCCGTGCAGAGGGCGCGTGCCGTAGAAGGGAGTTGTGGTTCACTCTTTTGGAAGGAAATAGTATATTTTTAAAACATAAAACTGCTTGCTCAAAATAAACTGGCCGTTCCTCCTGTTTCCGTAGCTTCAGAGAGGTTATTTAGCACCTTTAACGGAATTTGCACAAAAAAAGAAACCGCCTCTCACCACAACATGTTCAGTTACTAATATTTTTATATCAGAACCTAAGTCTTGTTTCTTAAACTTAAACCACTACATAAAAATTCCTAATTAACTTCTTTTTAACACAAATTATTGTGTATCTTTTGAAGTAGAAGCAATGGAGGTTAACTGTGGCATTTTCAAAGTGTAATGACTGACCACACACATATCAAGTTGACATTATCAACACATTTCAAGCTTGTATTTTATTATAGTATTCTAGTGTCTAGTTTTGTATTTTATTAGTTTTTTTTTTTTTTTTTTTTTTTTTTTAAAGCAGCATTTCACTACTGTTATTATTGTCTAAATGAACAGTAAATATTCTTATTACTTTTTGACTCAAATTGTTTATCTTTTCAAACAGAAAACAAGATCTCCTACAGATAATAAAATATCGGTTTTCTGGTATCGGATCGGTAAAATCTTATATATCAGAACCTGAATCGGTATCGGGTTTTTCCAGTATCGGGCCATCACTAATTAATATCTAGGAAGGTAAATTTTGTTTTTATAATAGCGTTGAAGTAGAGATAATGCAAGGTTAGTAGTAATGTTCTACAGTATTGGTTGTTAGATCACAGAGTGCTTTCTATTTAATTTTATAGGTAGGCAGTGGAAGGTGATAAGCTGTTTGTTGGCAAAGAGTATTGTGAGTAGCGTGGTTAGAAGTAGTATATTTATTGATAACCAGTTGGAGTGTTTTACAGAAGGCAGCCTTATGCCTACAATGCTAATAGGTAACCATCAGGAGGGCTGCTGGTAAAGATTATTGCACATTGTGAAACACACATGTGATGAGTGAGTGATAAGTGAGTGAAGAGGTTTTGGTAAGTACTTAATGTCTAGATCCTTTAGTGCTGGTAGAAGGTGACATGATGTGAGTATGGAGCAGCACAGGAATGAAGGGACGGGGGAAATTAGAGATCCCTGAGAAAACCCACTGACCAATGACATTGTTCGGCACGGTTCCCACATGTGAAATCCGAGGACTGACCCCACCGGGAATAGAGCCCAATTCGTCTTGGTGGGACTCCCCTCTAGTCACTGCGCCTTCCTAGGCCCCCTTATGTGATCAGGAAAAGGGATGGGGGGACTTCTTGTCACTACTGATGGGCAATGTGAGCATAGCTAGTCTGCGTTTGTATTTGTCGGGAAGCCGTATTATTATTATCATTGTTATTATTATTGCTGTTATTGTTATTATTATTGTCGTTATTGTTATTATTATTGTTGTTATTATTATTATTGTTTTTGTTGTTATTGTTATTATTATTGTTGTTATAATTTATTATTATTATTATTTATTATTATTATTATTATTATTATTATTATTATTATTATTATTATTATTATTATTATTAAAGTGCTCAGAATTCAGCATAATGGAACAACGAACTCTTTTTTTTTTTTTTTTGTTTCTTTATGTGCTTAAGGTTGCTTTCTGAAAACTTATTTTGCTAATTCAAGGCTTAAAAGAGCCAAAGTAGTAAGGATGAGACACCATTTGTAACATGCCTCACTCTAGTTTCTAGGTGCAAGTTAGTAAAGTGCTGTGCGGTCTTGTCACTTCAAGATTTCCTCAATGAGAAATTCAGTGGTGGCATTATAATTTTTAGATATGTTATTGAAGATAAGGGTGTATTTATAAACCTATGCGTTTATAATAAATATTCTGCAGATTAATTTTTTGTACCAAGAAAATGACAAATTTTCACAATTTTTGGCCACAAGACGATAAGCTGTAAAGATTAGTAGAGAACCTGAAATGGGTACGGACATTAAGTAACATTTTCTGAATGCTATGTATTTTGAAGAAACCATCACCCATACACGTTGAGCAGTTTCAGAATAAATACTGTAGTATCTATTTGCCTAATCTCTGCACACTGCTCATCAACTCACGCAGATGGCCACATAAATTACTATATTCAGACTGATTTAAATTTTTGGTTGGTGATCTATCATGAAATTTCATTTGGCTCGCTCTTCTGGTCACATCTTGAACCTAATTGGTATTACAATCACATCTGGAAATCTTGCCAAACATTAAATAAATGTAATTTTTTTTTTTTAATGTTGTTATATTTAATTTTTGTTGTCAGGATGTGCAATGTTATGGGAATGTATATTTTTTATAATTTTTTTTGAAAGGAGTTTATTAAATATAGTAAGCTAACTGTGATCATTTTGTTTTGGCTTATGTTGATGTGCCTAACCATTAAATTTATTGAAACTGAAATAGATAAAATGTTTTAATTTACACAAAATCCTAGTTGTGGCTTTGATTCTATTATGACTAAAATAACAGATAGTAATATAAACTTCTACTGAAAACTGAAATGTCATTCTGGATAGATTAATACTTAAAACCTTTGCCAAGTAGTAAAACCTCTATAACGACCACTCACGCTAGTTATGGGCTGCTTCGAATGAAATGTCTCGAGATAATAGTTTATTCTGTGCTCTCGAATATTGCAAGTTATTTTGTAGATCATTCGCAACAATATTTAGTTAGGCAGAAATCGACTGTATTTCTGAGAGAAAATGTGCTCAAGATAAAACATAATTGAATGAATTATGACGGAATGAAATGTAAATGAATGGTTTAAACTAAATTCAATGCAAATGAGTAATTATAATGAAACAAAACTTCTGAACGAATTAATTACACCGTAATATGTTGGAAATGAATTGAAATGTTTTGACTTGTGCGAAAACATATAACAGAAGGGAATTGGCACTGTTATGTACTAAAATGATACTTATGACTTACTGTAAGTACTTATGAAATTTCAAGTTTTTGGTGTTTGAAATTTTACCTCAGGTAGGTTACCCGTGTCAAAGTCTCAACCGATGGAATCTCTGAGACTACTAAAACTTATACTGTAATTTAATATAAATATAATATGAGTGAAGAATGCGCTATGGATGTAACATTCAGCAAACTATTGCGTTTGCTGGTTTCCTGTATGGTTGTCCTAAATTCAAGCGTGTGAAATGCCGAAGCGCAAGACCGTTTCTCTTAGGGAGAAAATAAAAGTGATCGAAACATACGAAAAAAAGTGCCTCCAAAACAGTTAGTGGTGCACTTTAATTGTGGGAAACCCCAATATATGACACGATAAAAAATAAAGACAAAATTCTTGAAAGAGTGGTTTAAGAGGACAGCAGGACAAGTTAAATTAATAAATGTGAGGTCATCAAGCCCGCAAATGAAAATTTTACTTACATGGTAATGTAAAAGATGTGGCTTACACACTGTACAGAATAGTATTTCGTTGTAAAGTAATAAGTCCATAATTATTTGTTATACAATTTTGATGATTTATGTTACTAAAATCACAAGCTTTTGTATTGTGCGTTTTATTATTAAAGAAAATTTCTTGCCTGCTACTTTACCTGTATAAAAAGGAAACCTGCCAAAACGGAAAAAAATTGCTGGGTTCCACTGAGTTCCGTTTTGGACAGGCTTTGCTTTACATTCCTCAAGTTACACAGTTTTTATTTGGGTTTAGACGTATCTCGTCTTCTCGTAAACATTCCATTTGTTTAACTTCTGTACAAGAGCAGGTGCAGTAATTTCACTAGTGAGTGATTTGTTATCTATCTTGTGCAAAGAACCTTTTACAGTTTATTATGAAAAATTAAATGAGCAGTGACTGACAAAAATGAAATGGTATTTTCGTCCGTACACACGTCATGTCGGAAGTTATTGAAACAGCACTTATATTATGTAGTTAATTCAGCTGATAGTTTCTCACGAGCTTCACTGTACAGTTTTGGGATTTTGAGATGGAAGAAACTTTCTATTTGGAATTGTGTAATGGGGCTGTATTTTTTATTTTATTTTAATAATTACTAAAATCGATAGTCAACTATTCCTTATACAATACATTCTCGACAGTTGAACTCATAATTTATAAAATTGCTGCTTTATGATTACTTGCGAGACGAATGAGATAATGATATAAGATACTCTACAAAATGAAGGATTATCATGTTACCGTGATAGCCATAAAAATGTCTGATGTAAAAAATATTCTTGTCGGCAACCAAAACATTACTACAGTGAACCCTCGATAACTCGGACTAAAAGGGGGGAGAAGCTGTCCGAGTTACGATTTGTCCGTGTTATCGAGGGGCGTCCGGGGAGGAGGGGTAATCAGTCATTTATCACAAGAAACGTGAGGAAATCAGTACGTTATCATTTCTACAAGCAAAAGAGACGGCAATATATACTGCTTTGTACGTATCAATTTACAGGAGGGGGTAGTGGGGAAATTATCACTGTAACGTGGAGAGCTATAAAAAAAAGAAAGTCAAACAACCTGGGCCGGCAGATTCTTTTTTATTTATTTTTTATGCTACTTCTGGCTGATCTTTTTTTATCTGCTAGAAGCTGGCACCAAGGCACCCTTCGACCACATAAAAGTTCTCACCCCCTTCTCTCGTCTGTCTGACGACAGTCTGCGTGCACGTGTATATGAGAGAGATAAGCTAGGGTGGTAGAGTGCGAGCGGAAGTAGTCAGGGTCAACCGGTACTGTCTCAACAGTAATAAAAACACCGCACATGACCACACGCAACTCACGAGATGTTTACGTGAAAAAATGCTCAACATCAGCATGTCACAGTGTCTGCAGCCAGCTGCTAGTTTCCTACGAGAAATTGTTTTTTTTTTTTTTTTTTTTTCAGGGCCTCTTTGGTAGAATACGAGGCCAGGAGCAACGTAAATCTCTGTCTACCTTTCCTTCTTTTTTTTTTTTTGTTTAGTTGAAGTCTACAGCTATGGTTGAAGTGATAATGTGCGCTTGTAGGCCTCCCTTCATACTATCTTACCTTGGCTGCGTCGTCATAGATTAGTGACGTCTTTACACACACTTAACACTTAAAATAAATTTCATAGATACCATAAACATTAACGGGAACTCAATAAAAGCCCATTCATTTTAACCATTTAACTTTTTCAAAAGCGAGGCCCTCTAGAATGTGCGGCCCGGGGCAAAAGCCCCTTTCTGCCCCACCCTTTTTTTATAATTTATTAAGTCCTGTTTTTTTTTTTTTGATATCGCGCCAGCCTCTAGCGTACCGGGTTAGGCGCCAGTTTACGGTGCGAGAGGCCCTGCCTTCGAATCATTGCTCGGGCATGGATGTTGTGTTCTTTCACCTCACTTCATCTTCATCAACTTGTAAGACGTCGCTACAGGGCCGTAAAACCCTCTCACCACCTTGCCTACATTACAAAGCAAACCAATGGCTTTTAATTTTTTTTATTAATATCCGGAACAAATTGTTTTGCAATCTTGAATTTATCGCACAAACCAGAACAAACTAAATTTCCCTTTAGGTGCCATTGTGACCTGTAGTTACCGTCCAATCACCAGCATCATACTGAAATGTTTATTTATGACGCACGCACGTGTATGGCTCGCGCGGTGAAGAGGGAGGAAAGATAAAGAAGCGAGGTCTGCCTGCTGAGTTGCATCTCTACTCGCGTGCCTCGCTAGCAACATTTAACCACACAAAACTTGCAAGATATTTTACGGTGGGATTATTAAAGGCTACGTAGCGATGAGCAACTGCTTTTAAAGTTTAATACTGTTTTTAAATAAAACGTGATGGATTTAAATGAGGCAGATACAATTTTCCTATGATTTTTTGACAAAAAAAAAAATTAATTAATTTTGTTTTTTTAAATTCTGTCTGAGTTATCCGAAATCCGGGACATCGTGGTCCGAGTTATCGAGGGTTCACTGTATATTGTTTCAGGTTATACGAAATTTAAGATACTCGCACCATCTCTTTCCTTATTTTCCGCTTACTGTCTAGATAAAAAGCCAACGGGATGAAAAAAATAGATAAGGAAAGGATGATTTCACTCGCCAACCAGCAGAGAAATTATTTCGAAATCATTAAAAAAATAGGAAAGGAAAGCATGATTTCGCTTGCCAACCTTCCGAGAGATTATTTTGAAATAATCATTTGATTATTTTACTCAACGATCCAGTGATCACTCAATTTGTAAAATATCTTGATTCAGCCCATCACTACCTCACTGTTCCCTAGAATAGGGTCTTTATATAGGGGCGGTCTTTATAAAGAGGTTTAACACAGTAAAACCCCTAGTTTAAAATCTAACTGTTCTTGAGGAAAGGGTTATTATAGATTGGTGGTTGTTATTTTACTGTATAGAGAAGTCATTGAAGTTTGGAATTGGATTCCTCTGTGATGTAGAAATGGAATGAGGATAAGGTATGGCATATGGGAAGCAGTGGAAAGAGAATTGTCAGTAAACTTGGGCATTGGAATTCTGATCTTATCTTATTACCTACTGTAGCATAGAACTTGGCAGTTCGTAATATGACTTTTAGATAGTATGTGTGCTCGCACTTAGCTGTGGTGGTAGGTAGACCAAGTAGATCACACATAGGATGTAGTGGCTTAGTTGATGTAACCTACAGTTTTTGTTGCGGTGTTTGTATGTGTGCATGTGCCGGTTTAGGTGAGGGTGAGTGGGAGATGGAGCCGGGAATGGACGTCCCTCCACGGCCAGAGGGCAGCAGCATGTTGATGTTAGAGTCAGGAGAGGGGCCCGCTGCCAGCATGGACCTGGGGGAGGGGGGTGCTGGGGCGGTGCTGGCACTGGAGCCGGCTGGGCAGACTCCCCAGCATGCCATGGTGCTGGAGGAGGAAGAAATCCTGGCAGTCAATGTCCTCACCAACATGGCTGCTACTGAAGGTGGGTGCCTACGCAGCTTGCCAAAGTGTTTGTAATGTCATAAGACTCTGGAGTTAATTGTACATTATGTGCATACACTATGCATTAATAGGTATTATGCTTTCATTGAGTACTAACCTCATTGCACTACAGTAGAACCCCTATATTACACTTTCTAAGGGAAGAATGAAAAATAGTGTAAATGAAGGGAAAGTGTTAATTCATAACTGCAGCACAGATGTAATATATGACCTCATAAAGTCTTTATAAGTAAAATATGCATAATCAATATTCTAACAAATAATTTTGTTTAGCATCAACATGCTATTGGGCATAGATTAAGGAAAGGCATGATTTATATTACTAACAGTATTTAAGTGGCCCTTCTGTTTTAAACTTTTTGTATACATACATAGGTACAGCCTAAAGTCTCCTCTGTACTGAAATGTCATCCTTCTTCCATAATATCAGCATTTAATTTGTAAGTGGAGGGAAAAATATTGTTAACCTAATAAAAAGATAAGTGTAAGTCAGTGGAAACAAATTCAAACTGAAGTGTAAATGGCAGGAATAGGATACATTTTTCAAATACGGAAAATAATGGGAAACAGAAAATAATGATGCATATAAGGGGAAAATGTTGAAATAATCGGAAGACCTATTCGATGTAACTGAGGAAAATGTGAAATCAGGATTCTACTATAAATACATTGAGTGTATTTTTGTACATGTTTGATGTACGTATTAGTGATTTAGAATTTTTAGCGTGTATTGTATATTATACTGGTATAGTATAAATTAATCATCTTATGTATGTTATTTGTCTAGTCACTCTTTGCTTAGCAACCTGCTGGCAATTTTGCATTATAACATGCTAACTGGTGTGACATTTGCTAGGTGTTCATAGCAAAAGCTGAAAACAATTGTCGATCTAACCTATAGAACAGCACGCTAGTTTTTAACGTAACATAATTTTTTATGCATTTACCGTCTTGTACATTTTAACAATTCGTCATTATGGTAAATATCAAGAATCACTACTCGTTCAAAAACTAACAAAAAAACTGCAGAAATGTAATATTTACGCTTAAGTACATTGAATAATAACAGAAATTAGTAGTCACTATACAATTAATAATTACGCCTAAATTCTACCAAATCGCTAGTGGGGATGGCTATGAAGAACAGGGAAATTGTGGGGTGAAAATACATAAAATAACTATAATAAGTACCTGAAATACACAATTTACGATTCATTTTACATAAATAGAATAAGAAAAGACGTGCACGAGTACCCGAAAAGCCTACTTTATAAAAACTCTATAGTGGGGAGGACTTAAAAAACTCTATAGTGTGGAGGGCTATGAAGATCAGGGAAATTTTGAGGTAAAAATACGTAAATTAATAATAATAAACAGCTGAACTGTATTATTTACGAGTAATTTCAGTGAAATATAACCAAAATAAATAGCTGCCAGTATTAAAAATGCCTGCATTACAAAATGTCAGTAGTGGTAAAGGGATGTTAAAATCTGGGAAGTCGCGAATGCAAAATATTCATAATAACCATGTAAATACACAATAACAAAAGCTATTTTAACTCATTCTATCATCCTAGCACGAATTGAAAGCGTAGAAAACAAATACCATAGTAATTGCACTAAATTACTATAGTATACCACATTGAAAGTATTTTTAACTGAAATACATGTGGAAAAATACATTGCATTTTAAATTCACATTGTACGCATGGTGTACCGATGTTAAACATCTTCAATACCCATTCTACGCCCTATTTAAACACATTCTAATGCCAATAGAAATCGCACAAAACTACAAAAGAAATAAATACTTAATACATGCCATATGCATGTTAGGCAGACATTACCGTAACGAAAACATCATAATTATCATTCACAACCACTACGATACCAAACGCACATGGTTTTACTAAAATAACTAGAGTAATGTCTGAAACAACATTTTTTACGTACTCAACTTAATGGCGGTTACAAATCCTTCGCCACAATCAGTAAATGATGAATTTGTCCCCTATTGTCGAGGTACGAGTCGACATCTCTCCACACACATTGTGTGCATAACGTATTCGCTCCTGTGTATCAATACGCGAAATTGAACACTAATAATTATCATCCACGAGTGTTCCAAATTAATAAAAAGTCTATAAAACACACACTACATACGCCACTAAAACGCAGTGAAGCACTTTCACTAGCAAGTATCATTTGTACTGCACACCGTCAAATTCTCCCTGAATACACACAGCTACCGCCGCAAAAACATATGTTAGAAGCATGACTGTTTTTCTACTATTGAATTTGCTGCCTAAAAAACAGTTGCACAACGTATTAGCGCTACTTTAAATAGTTAATGCTAGGAATGCTATTTCCACATAAACACATATCATGGCGAAGACGTAAAACACGGGAGTCGGACTAAAAATTTGGACGAAAAAAAATGCAAATTTCAAAGTAAGTAAACTACAATTTTTTTACGTACGTCTACTTTTTATCACTGTAGAAACATTTTTTATCAATAAACTTTATCTGTAACACCAATAGTTTAGCTGCTACGCGATGAGTAGTGGTTCTTGATATTTACCGTCGTAACTTTTGAAATGAGAATATATAGGTATTATATTCATATCGTATTTATTTGCTATAAGCCTACTAAAATTATATTATGAAAGTAATAAAGAAAAATTTTAACTATTAATTGGTGTGTAATTATTTCTACAATACATTTAATTTCAGAACGACGAATGTACAATATTCACTCAAAAGTTAATAAACAAAGAGTAAAAAAATTATTATAAAAATAAAGATATAAAATATGCTACAAAGTTTCGAACGTGTGCAGTTTATAAACATTGAGTTTCAAGCCAGGCACACTGTCCACTCCAACACACCCATAGATAGGGACTTTATATTATATTGTTATAACTAAGTACAGTATATACTCATGTATAGTGCACACCACAATTTTTGGAACAAGTTACAGGGAAAAACATTTTTTCCTGCCTCACTAGTATGCAAAAAAAAAAAAAAAAAGAGGGAGGATGAGCCGAGTGAGAGGTGAAACAGCAGGAGATGCTATGATGGAGGTACAAGGAAGGAGGGGGGGAGGGAAGAAAGGAACTGTAGCTGGCAACATAAAAGAGAGAGGAAAGATAACATTCACACTGTAAGAGTGTGAAGGCAGAGAGGGTGATGGCGAGCCAGGAGGGGTGGGGTGGCTTTTCTCTCTGCCAAGGTCGCTTGCTGTCTGCCAGCCCTCACCTCGAACAAGCCCTAAGATAACATGCCATGACAGCAGCAAGCTTGCCTTTTTTTATCTCTTCTGGTGTGTTTTAGGGAGTGGAAAAAAAAAAAAAAAAAGAATGAGGCTCTTTTTTTCTTCCTTCCATTCCCATGAAAAGATGGCTGGTCAGGAGCCTTCAAATATCTTTCCCGGGTGGGGAAGGGGGAAAAAGGAGAACAATGAGCCTTTTTCTTTCTTTCTTTCCCATGGACTGATAGCTTATTATGAGAAACTT
>PNEQ01037072.1:18982-62224 GCA_003012365.1 Medauroidea extradentata
CTTCCCTCTGAGCGCCAGCCTTTTTTTTCTCTGCTTCCTACTCTTGACACCTCTCAATTTACGGCTTTAACTTCACCTTCTCACCCCCCCCCCCCACCATACACACAACGGGACCACTGACCTTTCTTTCACATATTTTTTTTATATTTTCCTTGTATAGTAGGCTCCCCTGAATTTTTATCAGTTGTTTTAGAATAAAAGTGCGTGCTGTACACAAGTAAATACGGTAAAGCTTTACATGGTTTGAAATAATTTTTGTTGTACTGGTATCATCTCAAGTTTTTGGAATGAGTTGAAATAAACACATGTCACTGGAATTAAATTTTGTATGGGTTTATTAAGACGTTAGAGTTATTTTCAACCTCATGTACACAACTTTGTGCTGTGATGACACACTTTTGGCTTCCTTGTTATATTTCACGCAGCTGTCGCATGGAGCCCTCCATGCTCTGATATTACGACTTGATTGGTCTGTTTCGAAAGCCGTTACGGGACCTGGGACAGAATATAGGACTGGTTCTGTTACAAAGTCTGGTATGAAAACCTCCAAACCAGGCAAAAAAACCCATGATGTTTGACGTACCAGCCAGTATAGGCTGATAATGGCAGATCTTGTACACGCTAGTGCAGAATCAGGTACCGTGTAATATCATCTTTAAGGCTTTTTGTGTGTATGTGTGTGGCAGGTCCACCTACAACTCAGCCAGCTCTGTCCATGACATCGGAGTACTCTACACCAGCTCCTGCACCTGAAGGCTATGAAATAGTCCTAGCCAACTCCATGCCAGGTTTGTGAAACTCCTTGGTTGTGTCTACCTCATTAGCAGATATTAGATATTACAAGTGGATACAAATAAAATGACTGTGATTGTTACTGTCTTATTTCTGATGTTAGTTTTAATCTACATTTTTGTCCCATTGTACATAAACTATTTCCTGTTACTTATTACATTTTTTCTTCAATCTTTATTCTTTACTAACACTATGAAATGTTTAAATTAATGGTGCTATGAGCTGTAAAATGCACGTACAGTAAAACCTTGTTAATTCAAAGTGCTCCGTACCGAAATTTTGTACTTCGAATTACATAACTTCAAATTATCGAATTGCAAAGTTTTTTTTTTTTTTTATGCCATGGTACAAAGCACCTTCGGTGTTTCTACACCCAGTTTTACGGTAGTCTTCGATAACTGTTATGCATTCGAATTGGAAAAGGGAATAGTAGTTTGAAATTATTGGACCAAAAATGTTTGTTACACTTTTCTTGGTAGTTGTACGCTGCGTTTTTCTTGGTGAGCACTGTATTGCAAGTAGCGCGTGTCACGTCTACTAGGCTGTCGGCAACTCTGCGCTTACCCTTCCCTATTCCAGCGCTCGATTTCTGCCACGTGTTGCTTTTGCCACAGCATGTGATTGTTATTACTAGCGTATTTGCTGGCAGGATGACCCCGCACATAAGACGAGTCATTGTTTTGAAGGTACAAAATCTTGAAAAATATTTAATTATTAATTTTGAAATTTCCGGCATAAAAATATTTTTTGCCTTTGCCAGAAACATATATATATTGTTTAAATATTTTTAATGCATTTATTACAGTTTTATAAATATCATAGGAGACTCAGAAACCAATAACATTGGCACTACTGCCCTCCAGGCGCCCAAGAGCCAAGGAAATGAACAGCGACGGTAACACGTAGCCGGCGGACTTCGTCAGTTCCCAGCCGCACTCCACATGCTAACGTCAGGCTGCAGCAGCTGCTTGCAAAGTCATCTCATTCCTGTTCGCTGTTGTCACCAGCGATCCAACACTAGACACATGAATGTGTGGTACGGTACCTAGATCCTAGTTTTCTCCACCCAGGAGTTTTGTACTGTCGAGACCAAGAGTGGTGAAACTGTCGTCCACAGTGGGCACAAGCGATTTGATGGGTCCCTATTTGGGTGCAGACGGCGGCGCATGGAGAGTGGGGCCTCATCTTTAGTAGAGCCAGGGTCCGACATGGTGTTTCTATTGGGTGATCTGGGCGCCACGAAGTTTCGCAGGTAACTTCGAACTGAGGTCTGTGGTCTTAGGTTTTTGAAGGTTCATCTTCTGCTCCCTGAATGCTTTCTCGGGCCGCACGTTGGGCGCCACGAGAGCTTGACTCGTCGCAGCCCTTTGTGTGAGTGGTAAGGGATTTCAGAGGGGGTTTGAAGCCTGTGCGGGCTAAGAACTGGCTGTGTTCCTCGGGAATCTGGTTCCGACCTGAGGCATGCCCCAGTGAGTGAGCCGGGGAGGAGCCACGCTTGGATCGCACAGAAGGGGACAGAGTACCTTACTTTAAATGGGGCAGGTATAAAATCACTCACCTAGTTTAAAACAGGTCATGCAGCAGACGCTGCTTGCGATAGCTGAATGGCTTGGGCTCTTGGCGCGCTTCCGACTTAGCTGCTGTACCCTCTTGTGAGTCGGAGGAGCGCTCTTGGTTGGAGACTTGATAGGGCTTAGAAATGGTAGCGGCTTCTGGGCCATGCGGCGAAAGATCTTGCTGAGAGACTGGCGATTACGTTTACGTGTATGCTTTTTCTTAGGAGGCGGAGTCTGTTCGTCATTGATTGGGTGCATAAGCGCGTGATGTTGTTCTTTAAAGAATTTCTCTAATGAGAGTTGAGGTCCGGGGAGTTTCTTTGGAGACGGAATTAAGCGTGCGCTTGGTGTCGGTTTTTCCACTTGGCGTCACCTCTCGCGAGCGGCGGCTTTCACTCTGGGTTCTTGCAGGGCAAGAATATCACTGTTACTGATATGAATCTCTAAGAATTCGGGGACGTTGTTCTTTTAAAGAAGTAAAATAAAGTATTCCTAGAGAAGCGTGGTTTATTGCATCAAGTCACTTTACAACACAATTGAATATTACACATTCTGTACACAAGTCTTCCAAATCACTAATTACACAAAAGAAACTGAACTTATACTTAAAATCACTTGAATACTCTTAACACTGGTCCATTACACTCGAATGCTGTTAGATTACTTTCACAAACTGTATATCTGCGAGCCCCGATGCACGTGGATACCTCCACAAGGTCATAGATAATGATATCTCTACTTCCGGCGATAGCACACCGTGTGGTGGCTAGTGAGCAGCTGTAGGGTGTGTTCCTATTACTGCACGGCGCGGGAGATATGCGTGGCAGCACCACCTTCGTCCTTTCCCTCGGCACTTTCCCTAACAGTGTATTGGTAAGGGGGGTGAAGGACTCCCTTAGGCAAGAAGTCGACCGCAGTGGTAGAGTGGAGGGCTCCCTTTGCAAGAAGCCAGCTCCGGGGATCGGGGGGCTCCCAACGAACTCTGAAAATCTAGGGCCAATCGTGCCCCTTATATACCCGGAGTTAGGGGGTCTGGGTGGGAAGAAGTCCCGTTAAGTGGGTGGTAAGATGGAGGAGGCAGGGGAGTGACTGTTTGCTGCTGCAGGGTTGCCACTATAACACCACGCATTTCTTCAAAACTAAATATGTGATGCGGGAAATGTGGCGATAACTTACCTTCAGGTCTCAAAATATTATCTAAGATGCCGTAAAAATAGAAATAATATTATGATTTCTCTTTTCTATAAAAAACACTTCAATTATTTACACAGAATTATTTATACACGTAAAATGTGTCTCTTATATTGACTCTCTTTTTTTTTTTCTGTGTATTCATGTCTCTGTATTGGCAAGCTGTGGTTGTTGTTTACAAAACACGTGGCACATTATTACAAATTCATTTCACCCATCTCGGGAATTTATTAAGACATCATGGTATAAAAAATAACAGTGTAAACCCTTCTTACATCTATAAAACTGGCATTGGAAATTATGGTAAGTACATATTAGACCTGAGGTGAACAAGTGAGGCCTAACCTCAAAAAGGACAAGCTCGGGGGGGGGGGGAGAGCGTCTAAACAAATACTAACAGTGGTGGGGCGTCACTCTTTGCATGGTCATGGTTGTCAGTGTATATGGTGGTGTTTGTGTTTCAGGTTCGAGCACCAGTCAGGTGAACTTGCGTGTATTGCTACCTTCAAGTTCCTCCACAGTTATTGTTCCTGTCAGTAGCTCTGCACCGGGCCACCCTTCGCAGATGGCTGTGTCCCTGGCTAGAAAGAAGGAAGTAGTGCCTTCTACATCTGGGATGTCTCGCAAGTTCCACAGCAGGCGGCAAGTCACTGTGAGTTTAACATAGTTGTCTCTGTGTTTACATCTGTGATCCATCGGTGCTAAGTAGGTAGGATTTTATGAACTAAATATTGGTGATTTGTAAGGAGAATTTTTATATTTGGAGAATGTATTGAATGTGCAAGGCTGTAATGAATGAGATGTATTAATTATGGTATGCAGCCCCCAATCCCTTCGCCTCACATGCTGTAATGAATGATACGTGTTAATCATGGTATTCATCTTCCCAATCCCTGTGCCCCATAAGCTGTAATAAATCAGATGTGTTAATTATGGTCTGCATCCCCCCAAACCCTGTGTCCTAAAACAAGAGGGACTGGGAATGGATACGCTGGTCCTGGAATTACTTGTTATCAGAGATGATACACTACAAGGTTATGGGAATACAGTTGAACCCTAATTTAACGAAATGCCATGGGACCCGAAAATGTTTACTCTAAATCGGTGTTGCGTTAAATCAGAAGGGTGGCATGAGCGATGGGGGAGGCGCTGCGGCGTGACTGGTCGGTGCAAGGGTTGTACATCCGGCAGTTAAGATAACAAATATCTACACGCTTCACAAGGTCATGTACATCGCCGCAAGTTTGCTTCACATGATTCTGAATCTCGTTGCAAGCCTGCTTCACACGACTCTCCGTACATGTTTCTACTCATAAAATTCAAATTTTCCAAAGGATTTTTTTGCAATTTTTAGATGGTTCCCCAGAAAGACTTCGCTATAACCGTGTTTTCGCTATTTCTGTGTTTGCTATGACGGGATTCTAGTATACTAATGCAGGGGAAAATTGCAGAAAAGATTCACTTTCTGGAAATTACGTAAAATCCTCTTAAGAAGTTTCCCATTTATGAAGTTTCCTGCTTATTAAGTATAATAATTTTTCACTTGTATATATGCACATTGTAGCGTGGCCCAGGCCCAGACCCCAGATTTGTTTTTACATGTTTTAATTAACAGTATGTTTGTTTCATATATAGTTGTCACTTATAATATAGGCTTCATGGTCATTCTAACAGTGGTGTCTGAGAGTTTAAGTACTACAGTAGAGCCCCGATTTAACGAACTCAGGAATAACGAAAACTGTGATTTAACTAAAGAATTTTTAGGAACCTAAAAAAAAATAACAAAAAAAAAGTGTTAAATAACTGACTTTGATAAAATTGAATGTTAATTGTTAGTTAAGTCCTTTAAAAATACTAGTACCGACCACCGTACATACTCAGGGTGGGGAGTGACCGGGAAAACCGGGAAAAGTCAGGGAATTTAAGAAGTCTGGAGAAGTCGGGGAAAAGTCAGGGAATTCTCTAAAAGTACCTAGAATTTCAAAATTCGGTAAACAAACATTTCCGCGAACACAACGTACCATTTTATTGGTACATGTACAGTACCAATTTTATAGTTCCATATTTTTTCGTACTGATATTGTAGTTGTGTGGAACAGTGGATTTAACGAGTGGTACCAGTTTTTCATCTCAAATAAGATTTTTTAGGCTTTTGTACCAGAATTTTCAGTGGTTCCCGCCGGTGTTGCCAGACCAATGGTGTGTTGTGATGTTTTCAAATTTCCGCAGAGGTAAAAAATTACTCTCTCGTGGTGTTTCTTGCATACCGTATGCAAAATGTCGTAAATTTTATTGAATTTTTAGTTACAGTATTTACGCGTGTATAACACCCCCATTTTTTACTAAAAACCAGTGTCAATAAATGAGGAGGCTGTTACCGTATTTGCCGGCATATAGGACGACCCCGCATATAAGACGAGTCATGGTTTTGAAGGTACAAAATCTTGAAAAAAAGTAAATTACTAATTTTGAAATTCCCGACAGAAAAATATTTTTTTCCTTTGCCTGAAACATTAAAAACTTAGTTTATATATTTTCAATGCATTTATTACCGGCATTTAAACATAATAGACAAATAAATGAATAACATTGGCTACTACCGCCCTCCGCGCGCACAAGAGCCAAGGAAATGCGCGGCGGCGGCCGGCGATATCTTCATTTGCCGGCAGGTGTGCGCGACTTGGCAACGCCGGCCTAAGGCACGCCGCGCACTACGTGGTAACGCCGGGCAACAACAGCTGCTTGCAAGGTCATCGCATTCCTGTGCGCTGTTGTCCGCCAGCCTAGCACTAGACGGTAGACACATGAATGTGTGGTACGCTACCTAGATCCTTGTTTTTTCCGCCCGAGAGTCTTGTGCTTGCGAGACAAAGGATGAAAGCATGCGGACCTAGATCCTCGTTTTCTCCGCCCAAGAGTTGTTGGCTGGCGAGACAAAGTATCTCGGCATGCGCTTGCATCGATTGCCGCTTCGCTGCGAGGAAGTGTCCTTTATTATGAATGACGCTCATCAAAATCTCGTACTGTAAATTTTATTAAAATAAATGGGTCACTCGTTTTCATTTGTGAAAGAAACCCAACTCCTTGAAACATCATACAACTCCACAGCTCACAGCTTAGCTTTCAAACGATTTTTGGCTACCAAAAATTTTTGCACCCTCATATAAGACGAGTAGCAATTTTTGAGGGCTAAAAATATGTAAAAATTGTTGTCTTATATTCCGGCAAATACGGTATACACGAGACAATTTGAATAAAAAAATTTTGTATCTAAAAGACGTTATAGTCTACTACAATAACTCTAGAGAATGAACACTGTTATGAATAACGCGTTGAACGATCCCTTTAAAATATATTTTTTAAATAACAAAATTCAGTACATAACGCAAACATAACCGGTACTCACGTCGTAAACAAATATGGCGGCCGCCATGTTCCCCTTCAGTCGTTGTTTATTTAGGCAATATTTATTTATTCAGATCCTACATTGGAATTGGATAGTGAGCACTCACAGAACCGAAGTGAACAGAAAAATTGGAAAACAAGGAGTTATACTGCCTACATAATTACATGTGTGTAGATAAAATCACAACTCCTTCTCGCCACGCTTTTGCATTGTGTACTGATGGTAAACTTTCGTGAAACCGTTCTTTTACAGTTTTCTTCTGCATATCTCACGTCTTGTAATTCAAATGCTGCGGTGTAACTATTCCGTGCTTTCATCGCTTTTTTATTACAGCCACATGTTTCGTAGCTTTCTGCCATACCAAATACGCCATACAACATGTCGACGTCATCAGAGTTCCGACCAAAGAATATCTTCGCAGCAGATACTCCACTCTGCAATACGCTCGTATGCAACGTCTGCAAATGCTGAAGAGTATGTAGCGAAGACACACCACTTGTACTCTAAGACATGTCTTTCTTTCTGAAAATGTTTTTGGAAAAATATTACTTTAAAACAATAACTTGGATGACTTTATTATTTTCTTCGATGTTCAATGGTCCACGTTAATGGCTAGAAATTAGTTATTTTTTGCCGGGGCTGTTATACACAAACATTTTATAATTTTTAATTCATGAAAGTCAAAGTTGGGGAGGGTGTTATACACGGGCGGGTGTTATATTCGCGTAAATACGTAATAACGTGGGTTTGAAACAGTTGTGGTCTTTTTCCCCAACAGTTCGTAGTAGAAATAGGAGTGGCCTTGGCAACATAGGATTCTCATGTGATCTTTGAACGATTCTTGCAATGGGTTGGTATTATGTATAGAACCGATATCATGGACATACGCCATTGCTTGCGAAAAAAAGAAATATTTGGATTCCTTTAATTAAAAAAGAAACTTCTTTAAATACACACAATTAATAATATTGAATATATATTTTGTTCTTTAAACTTACAGCTTTGTAAAACTATAGAACTGGATACGTTTTTCACTGCATAATCTCCCATTACAAGCTGCGCGACCAATTAGGAGGCAGCTGCACTCTCATTGGCTGAGCTATAAGTAGGCATTTTTCCTATATAAGACCCCTGTTTTTTCCAGATGCCACAGTCAGTCTGCTGGAGTTCCTCAGTCTGCACGTGTACCTGAAGACGGGAACAGATCCCAGTTCCCGAAACGTCGCATCTGTTGTCGTCCAAGAAGCCTTCTACTTTTTCGTCCGTTTTTCGTCTGTTTTTTTCGTGTTTCGTCGTTGTTTCACACTCATTTCGTCTCTCGACTTTTGTGTTGTCTTTGTTGTGTTTGTCTGTCTATTACCTGTTTTCATAAGTCTCTTTTCTGTATTCTCGTTCGTTTTTGTTGTGTCGTCTTTCATCACACGACTATATTCCAGCTAGGAATTAATTTTTTGAATTTTTTTGTTGTTTGTTTTTTATCTGTTCCACTTTGTGGCTACGACTATGTCCCTTTCTGGGACTGTATGTATGTTATTTGTTTGTTGACAACAGCTAACGCTAAACTTTTCTTTGTTGGTTTTTTGTTGTTGTTTTTCGTTTTATTGTGGATGTTTTCTGCAAGACGGCAACATTCGCAAGCAATGGCGTATGTCCATGATATCGGTTCTATACATAGGATTCTCAGTTCGCTTTTGTTCTTATCGTGCAGCATGCTGATATGTTCGTAATCGTTGTTGGTTGTTTATTGTTTACTTGACGTGGTGTGAATATTTTTTTCTAACCTTCGTGCGAGTATTAATATCTTCTCATCATGTCTGAAGTCCGTGGATTTACATTTAAATTGTATTTTATCTACCGTACCGTGTAATGGCGGAACACGCCTGAAATTTTTGGCTCGTGCAGTGACAAAGATGTGTTAAAAAGTTATAGCTTAATGTGATTTCAATCGGTGAATCAATCAATTAATTGTGTGTGTTAATGAAAATGATTAAGTGCATTAAAAATATCTGGAAATGCGTGTTATTTCCACAATGTGTATTATTTCCACAACGTAATTAATTTAGGGAAATCAGTCATAACAGGAAGAAAGAGACTGTATTGGTTAACCGATCCTACTACTATTAAATGAATCGCGAAGATCCTGGTGATAAATCTGGAAGGTGCAATTAGTGCAATGTTATTTTTTCTTTAAGCAACAGGGGCGGACATTCCTTCATGAGCCACATTAAAGGCAGAAAACCCTAAGTAGGCTTGGAGTTTAAACAGTGAAGGTAGGCCTAGATGCTTTTTTTTCAAATCTATAACATGTGAAACAACAATGTTTCCAAATCAGTGTCACAGCAAAGAAACTTCAGTTACATTTAGATAAGATAGGTTTTTACAGCACATTTTGTCTTGCGTCATATTTCATGGATGAAATGAGTTAATAGCGAGAGGGCAAGAAAGTTGTAGTTTGTTTTGACGAATCATTGAACAAAGTTTCTCAAAAACATCAAGTGCTCATTACAGTTGGTTTTTGGGATTCAAAGAGTGATGGTGTAGTGACCAGGTATTACACATCTGTTTTAGACAACGTATTAAATGCTTTTAATTCTGGTATCAAGAGTTTTTCTCTCCATCACAACACCAGCATTTTAAAAGTGGAAAGTGAATTGACATAAGTAAAAATTGTTGTATTTTAATATTCCTAGGACTTTGTTGCTTTGTAAATAATGAAGATATGATAGAATTTCTGCAAGGTGAAGTTATGTTGACTAGTAGCGTTAAGCTTCACAAAAAAAGATAAATATTAAGTACCACTACTCATTGTGTACCAGCCAAACTATTAATTTAGACATATAGTTTATTGTGAAAAATGTTTCTAGAGACATAAGTAGTCCTACATAATTTTTTTGTTAGGTTAGGTTGGTTTAAGTTGTGTTAGGTTATGTTTAAGTTGTGTTAGTTTATTAATTACAATTAAAACAGAAAGAATTGTGCACAAGTACTCACAGGATGGTACTTGCTGATAGAAACACACACACATAGGACGAACACATTTCTCCGCGGATCACAACGTTTCGCAGACTACATCTGCTTCATCACCTGATGAAGCAGGTGTATTACTCGACCATGCCAAGTGTGCGCGCGGGAAATATGCGAACTAATGTGACGACCTCCCCTCCTCTGACTCGCACCATTCAAAATGAAAGGCCGAGGGGAAGGAAGCGCTCTGCAGCGAGTGCCAGTGGAAGGGATGACCAATGGTACTGCAGCAGCAACTGTGGGAGGTTTGTTAATTGTTTAATAATGGCATTAACTACTAGGTCAAGTAATAAGATGTTACACAGCCAGTGCAGGGAATAAATTACAATGTTATTAATTTTTGTAATAAAGACAACTTAATAATTCAATAAGTCAGGCTAATAAACGGCGGCAGCTGCAACAGGAAAATTTGAACGAACTATGTTTTTGCAAAATCAGAAAAAAAAAAAAAAAAGAAATAAGCGAGGTCAGTGGTCAAAAACTGACCACAACTGGGAAAAAAGACCAAACATTTTTAAAATTAAATTTGTATAGATTATTTTTATTGTGGTGTTATAATTACATTTCTTGACTAATTGCGGCTTAAATATGTGTCATCAGTTTAACTTCTATGCAAAAAGTACAGCACAAGAAACACAATTCATGCTATAATAGTACATTGTACATTTTCCTTCACTGGAGTTAGAAAAAATTAAAAATAAAATAAACCTTATAGCGAGTGATAGGATGTTTGAAGACTTATGCTATGTAAGTTTAAATTTGGGGTACACGTCATTTTGCCTAAAAATGATTTGCCTTATCGGAGAAAAAACCACTTTAGGTATTAATTTTTTTATTTATTTATTTACAAGCATCACATACACCTCAATACATATTGAGAGTGATTTGTCCAGAAAGAAACATTTTCATTAAGAAATACACCTAAAAAACAGACAAACTAAGTCATATTACAATAACCACAGAACACATACAATTGTGAAGTCAGGATTTCATAGATAACTCACAATTAAAAACAAATTCAAACCTAACAATATGTTTCAATTATATAATTTAAGAATACTACAACTTTAGGCAAAATTACTTTAAGGTAAAATTACACTAAGGCAAAACTACTTTAGGCCAAATGGCTTTAGGAAAAATTACTTTTGCTGAAATAACTGTAGGAGAAATAATTTTTGGCCAGTTAAGCAAGAAGGTAGGACTTTGAAGTGAACAATACGATTTTAGGCTAACGACTTGGTCAAAAGTTTAGCAAACGGATGACATTTGAGTCAAACAGATTTGAGGCAAAAAGACTTTAGGCTAAACGGCTTTACACAAAATTAATTTAGGCAAAACTACTTTAGGCAAAACAAATTTAGGCAAAAAGATTTGGGCTAGTTAAGCAGGAGGCTAGAATTTTAAGTAATGATTTTTAGGAAAAGTAATTTTAGGCGAAACTATTTTAAGAGTTAAGAGTTCAAGCAAGGGGGTGTAATTTTAAACATTTAATTTTAGACAAGACAACTTTAGGCTCAATTACTTAAGGCAAAATAACATTTAAGCGAAATAATTTTAGGCAAAGCAAATTTAAGCAAAACAGTTTTAGGTAAAAAACCTTTAGGTTTAATGACTTGGCAAAATTACTTTATGTAAAACGAAGGTGTCACGTGTTTAAATGAACTGACTTTAGGCAAACTTAATTTAGGCAAAACGACTTTAGGCAAAATAATTGCTGGAACTTTAAGCAAAAAAATTTAGACAAATCGATATTATGCAAAATGACTGTATGCAAAAGACTTTGTCGGGAATAAAATAAAGGTATGAAATTGTAGTCAAATAGGTTTTGGCCAAACGTCTTTAGGTTAAACGATTTTAATCGAAATTATTTTTAGGTAACATAATTTTAGGCAAAAATAATGTAGGTGAAACTGCTTTAGACAAAATGATTTCGGGAGAAACTACTTTAGGTGAAACAACTTTAGATGAAATTATTTTAGGGAAAATGACTTGGCAAAACAAAGTCGGTAAGGAAAATGTGTTTAAGCAAATGCAAAACAAAGTCGATGAAATGTGTTTAGACAAAACAAAGTCGGTAAAATTTGTTTAGGCAAATAATTTTAGACAAAACGATTTGCCTACTAAATTTGAATCCTGCCAATTTTTTTGCAACTTTATTAGTTGTTATTTTGTTCCTTTCTTTGTGACAGCGTCTTTAATTTCACATCTTGTAAATTTTAAAGGTAAGGTAAATTGACACCGAGCTCATTTGAGATGGTTACATACAACTTAACACAGGAATAAATAAAGGAAGCAGCCATAGTCTTTGTTTAGGAACCGCGTTAGACAAGAACAATCTCGAGAAATCATGGAAAACCGCGATTAGGATGGTCGAAGCCGGAAATCGAACCCGGGTCCTCCCGAATGCGAGTCCAATGCTTTGTCGTTGCGCCACCTAGTTTGGTTGCACCGTATTCACACTATTCACCATCCATCAACTCTCAAGACCGCAGCATTTCAGTGTTGCTTTGCTCTCGAGACTATAGCTGTCGACACTGTTGCACATAATCTTGACCACCCCTGTACGTTGGCCAGTTTTACAACTCCTTACCTCGCAAGGTCATGCGTCTCCCACCCCTGCCTGAAGCGCGCTATTAGCGCTGTGCCCTTCTCCTCTCCCGCTGCACACTCGTCGTGGTCGAGTAATAGTCTGCGAAACATTGTGACCGCGCATCTGCGGAGAAATGTGTTCGTCCTATGTGTGTGTGTTTCTATCTGTGAGTACCATCCTGTGAGTACTTGTGCACAATTCTTTCTGTTTTAATTGTAATTAGTAGCCTAGCGGCCTTTCTCGCCATTGTCCTATTATGTTGTGTTAGTTTATGTTTAAGTTGTGTTAGGTTATGTTAGTTTAAGTTAAATTAGGTTACAAACATTAAATTTAGTTTCCTAACCTAAATTAGGCAACATACCAAAAAATTTTACGTGAGGAAAGACCTTAGAAGTAGTCCTAGATATAAAAATTTGTTACCTGACCTAACAATCTAACTTAACAAAACATTTTTTTACGTAGCACTACTTGTAACGTCCCTAAAAACAGTTTCCATAAATAAATTATATGTCTAAAATCAGTAGTTTGGATGGTACATGATGAGTAGCAATTCTCATTTTGTCGCGATTATACAACGTGGTTAATTTTATTGATATTTGGTTGGTCAGGGAATTAAAAGCAGCTGATTTTTAATTATTATTTTACAGTTGTCTCGCAAACTTTTAATTAGGTTTTCATTAAATAAAATTTTTTTGTACTATTTTTTATGGGATTTTCCTTAATTTTGTTGGTGGAGCGGGCCGGAGAGTGACGGAAATATTGACAGCTCGGCGGTGTTTTTATCACTTCTCACGTGTCGATGGCGCGCTCAAGGACTGCCTAACTCACCATGCGCACGCTCGCTGAGCGTTCCACTGAAAGTTTTTCGCCAATTTTTTTTTCCCCACGGCTGTGGCTTACCAATTGACGTTAAATGCATTTTGTTATTGTTTTGAGCAAATATACTTTTTTAAATTACCTTAAATTCTGACAAAAATGCTCCAGGATTTAACGTTTACTCCCGGCGGCTGGGGGGAGGGGGGGGTGAAGTCGGATTTAATGAAACATCGATTTAGAGTAAACATTTTCTGGTCCCATGGCATTTCGTTAAATCGGGGTGCTACTGTATTTGTAATGTTATTTGTTAATAGCTAGGATGTCAGTGGAAATTTATTCATATTTAAAATAATCAATTTCAGTAACTGCGAACAAATTCTTCTTAAAATAAGTAACATGTAATTTGGTACTTTGAAATCGCTCATGTAATGGTAAGAATAACAGTTTGCTTGATTATGTTAATATTTATTTTAAATTGAAATCATTCTATATGTATTTAGTAAATTTTCAGTATGTTTTTTTTTTGCTTAAATTGTTTGCAATTCAATTTAACGAAATTGTATTTGTTCATTGTTAAAGCTTGGCATGTGAAAATGACAAAGAGATCAATCTTAATTTACACTTTCCAGGAAAAGTTGCTATATTGCAATACAAAACCGGCCTATAAAGATAATGGTTAAGAATTTGCCGCCATATTTGGTTGCAACCAATTAAATCACTGACTATTGCTGATTGGCCGCTTGTATTTTAAATTTAATGTTTCTTTCACCTGGAAACAAAGTTAATACTTTATATATTTGTATATAATTGGTTTGGAAACTAAAATGTTAATGTTTATAGTTATGTGGAAATATTACATGTTCAAAATGTTCTTTATTTATGAAAATCGTAATATTATTAAATTGTTTCCTGCAATAACTGTGTGGCGACACCACTGACGGGCAACGCTGGTAGCTTGAGCGCGAAGGGCAGCTTTGTCGTGTTCAAGATGGGGGCAGAGACGGTTGTGCGCGAGTTGAGGGAGGATGGAGGCTGAACCGATAAGGTCCTGCTTGTAAAATGTCGCGAACGTGTTGTTCTGCACCATTAGTAGGCCAAGACTTTTATTTCTTTAATTTTTTTTCTTGAAGTTATTTGCGAAGGGGTTTAAATTTTCGGTGATCACCGGTCTATAAACTTTGTTGGAATGTAAATTTAAAATATATATATATTTTTTTTCGGTTTGCTCAAAGAGTGCCTCCCGGCAGTCAAAATTTTAAGTACTGTATAAATTTCAAACTTAACTTCTTTTAATAAACCCCAAAATTTGCTAGAGTTCTGTCGTTTCATTTCTCCTCTTGTACTACGTTGTAAGAACCCACTCCTTCGTTTTGGTTAACGTACCGCTGAGCTAGTCGTGGACGTGTGGCGTTGAGACATTTTCCGCTTCACATTTTTTGTCGCCCATCTGGGACAGTTGCAGCATCACAACATGTGTAATTTGACCCTTTTAAGAAGTTTTCCTGGTTAATAATCATTATTTTTGCTTGTCCCAACACAAACATCATAAGAGGGTTTTACTGTATCTGAATACAAAACTCTTGTAAAAAATCAAATACGAATTAGCTTCGACTTTGGATTTACGTATTTTAAATCATTTACTCTGTACTGTACACGTTGCTGAATTTATATCCAAGCGGTTTAAAGAAATGTATCAAAATCATTTTCATTTTCGGAAAACTTGCTAATTTAAATTACCTAGATATCTTACTAAATGAACCTACGTTAGCCAATAAAAAGCGTGGAAAGGTACAATGTCGAGCAGACGACTGGAATACTCGATCAATCGTCAGTAAAATGTAAACTACTGATCAAAATTCGATGAGATGGTTTTGCCTCGTAGATATATATGGACGTTTATTTATATAGCACTTACTTTCTAGTAAAAAATTAAAACAGTTTTTTGAAAAGTAAGGGATTGAAAAGACAAAATCTACAAAAACGGGAAACTGTAATTTTTATAATTTTTAATATGATAATATCTAGGCCTCTATAATAACCAAATTTCAGAAATACTCACGTTTTGATTTGAAAATAATTTTATTATCTGAAAATCTGAGTGATAGGTTCTATCGCCTTTCTCAGCTCCGAGAATTTCAGAGCAGTGAAAATCCAACGATGTAATAATTTGTATATTTGTAAGCATACTTTATGTCGTAATATGCCCCAATTTTTTATATCACATCTCTAAAGGCGTTAAATTATACCTAAATTTTGTAATATGTAGTGACTTCGTACACCAATGCCCTTTAAGGAGCTCACCTATGTAACAGAAAATTTTGCTGCAGTGTGATAGAAATCTGGCTTTTGGTTCGAAGATACGTGATCATTTACAGAAAGAAGAAACACTTCAAACGGCGACTGTAGAGGAATACTGTTGTTGGCTCGTGAATCAGTGCCGCCCTTATTGCTTTCCCACTCCCATGCTTCGACAAGGAAAGAAATTGAAGCAAGAGGGTCCCTTAAGGGGTATAATTGTGGTAGTGGGGTTTGGGTTGTTGTTTACAGCTGATGTCGTTAGTGCTGATGAGATGAGATGGAAACGATCGTATGTTGAGCAGCGACTAAGTGGTATGGTGGGTGAAACAAACGTTTATGTTATGAGAGATAAGATGTACCGGTCAGTATTCTGTCTATTAGATTTAGTGAATAAATGGAATTAAATGTCAAATAAGATGACTACCGTATTTACGAGCACATAGGCCCCCTATTTTTCCCGAAATTTTGACTTTAAAAAAAGGGGGGATGCCTATGTGCGCAATGTTGAATTTTTTTTTTCCAGAAAAATTAAAATTTGTCAACATAAGGTATGTTTTAATGCTGTAGTATTCTTATGTACGTTCTCTGTATGAAAGAAAAAAAATTAAGTTATGAAGTAGCCTATCACCCAATGCAAAAAAATTTTTTTTGGAAAAATTATATAAAAAAAAATTTTATATTTGCTAGCACATAACATGGTTCATTGTTTTACGGTAACTAATTTTATACAAACAAAATCAATAGGTAAGAAAAACTAATCACTTCCGTATATCAAAAACGTAAACAATCAGTTCAAGAGCACGGGTCGGACGGGCTATAGGCCGCCAGACCGCGTGGTGTCCAGTGGCCGGCCTTCCCACATTATTAACGGAAAAAAATTTAAAGTTGGATTTAACGAAACAGCGATTTAGAGTAAACATTTTCGGGTCCTGTGGAATTTCGTTAATCGGGGTCCTACTGTACACTCATATGATGGTGCACGGTACATGGTTGCTAGACATCAGCATTCTCATTTCTCGTGAAATACACATATGGGGGGCGTATGTGCGATATTTTAGCTTTTCCAAATTTGAGTTTCAAAACTTAATGGGGGGGCCTATGTGCGCGTAAATACGGTAATAGATAAACCTAAAAAATTCCAGTTGCCCCCCTCTGCACCTCCCTGACAAAAGTCAGTGGGGTACAATGTACCTATGTCCCCCCTAGTTCCGGTGCCCCTGGTGGTGACTATGGTTACGAACACTATGCCAGGGTATTGAATTCACTGATGCGCCTGTTTCCTTCCCACTAGCAGCTACATATATGCATAAGCGCAAAACAGTGTAAACTGATAGCAGCCGCAGCCTACAGTGTAAGCCAGTGTCGCAGTTAGTCCTCGGGTAAGATGCTGGTTGTGACAAATAGAGTAAGATCACAGACATCCGTTACGTACTATGACTGACGGAAAGTGACAGTGTGTAAGTAGGGAAAGGAAAAGTTGATAAATGAGTCTTGTGCAAGTCCAATCTTCTTTTTTATCTAATATAGAATTCATACGAACCTGTTTGCAATAATGCTGTGGGCTTTTATCACTGTTTTGCACGCTTTACTGGTTTTTTATTTTAAAAAATTTACATTGTACGTCATCATTGCCGTCGTCATCCGATGGTACCATATTTACTCTATTCTAAGATGCATATTTTTTCCATTTTTTTTTGTAAAACATGGGTGTGTCAGACAATCAGCTACAGTCAACTCCAGATTCAATTACCCTCCATGGTTCCCGGGAATAGGGGCGTTATTTCGGAGGTGTCGTATTAGAAATTTGACCAATTTTCGGCAATCCCCAAACTCTAAGAATGTCAAAATTTACAATTTTTTATCATTGAATTTGCGTTCACTTGTCTGTGGCGCAAAAATTACGTGTTTTTATAATGTGATACACATTTATTTCAATAAGCAAACACAGTATTTTTGAAACTATACCACTGAAGTGGATCTACGACTTTTATTTAGTTCAATATAAATCCTAAACATTACCGGTAACATAATTTATTGTGCCAGCAACGTCAATTTTGGGATGTTTTTTGCAAGAATACTGGAATGAAGTTTATTGAAATAGTAATATTTTGTGACAGAGTGACATAATTTGAATAAATAGATACATTGGTAGCGTATGTACATATGATCTATTTTTGGCTCAAAATTACGAAAAAACATTACCGTCAATGTATGTTCTTGCATCTGCAATGGCAGTTTTTGGGTGTTATTTGCAAGAATATTGTTCAAAGGTTTATTGAAATAGTAGTATTTTTCAGTAGAATGACGCATTTAGAATAAATGGATACTCTGGATGTGCTTGTACGACCTTTCTGTAGCTCAAACATCGAGCAGGAATTCATGATAATGAAACAAGAATATTGCCAGCAACAAAATTTAAGTTCAAGCAGTGTCTGCATTTCGAAACTATGTATTTACAGGGTACTATTGCAACATTGTTGATTGAAATAGTAATTTATTTTAATAAGCCCACACATTTTGAATTACTATATGTCATGGTTGACGTCTAAAACTTTTCGTCGACACGTTAGTAGGCAAAAGCTTTGCAGCCAACGGTAATTCTAGCTGGCACAACATACATTTTGTTAAAGCTGTTTGCATCCTGGGACCCTATCTATTTACATTACAGCAGCGAGCGACCTTACACATGTGTACGATAATTTGTGTGTGCAAGAACCTATCTGGTAACTGGGTTAGTTCAAAATCAATTGCATGATGTGTCTAACCTGCGTCACTTTGCCACTTTTGACCACTCCCTAGTCACAGCTCCTTACGCTCGCTCAGCAGATGGGACATGATGATAGCACCACTTCCTTTGTTTTGCAGTTCTTTGACTTCTCTAGTTCGGCCAGCTGTGTGAAATTAATCTGCTTGTATAAGGATACTACTCTTTGCATGAGTTTTTTTACACACTTCACTAATGTGCATGGAGAGGTATTAGTTTCAGTTTGTTCAAACAATTACAAATGTAAAGATATTGATCATTGTCAATAAACTTGGATAACACATTCATAGAACAACTTTAAACCTACACGGTTAACAATGTTGTTTCTCATTTTATTTTCACCGACGTATACAAGTGTGTCCGCAGCTGCTATGTACGGTCGAGCTGATTGTGTGTGTGTGTGTGTGTGAGGGCCCGAGTGCACGTGTGGGCTAGTGACTAACACCAGAAGCGCTGTTGTCAAGTGCCCTACTGCCCTATGCCACCCATGTCTGAGACATGCACCCGAAGTTTGGTAGTGTTAATTTGTAACTGTCCTGCTTTCACTTGTGAAAAGAATAATGATTCATAAGTATTACTGTGTATATCATTATTGAAATGAGGGTAATTACAGTAAAACCCTGTTAAGATGTTTGTGGTGGGACAGAAAGAAATAATGCTTATTAATCAGGAAAACTTAATAAAGGGGTTTACACATGTGTTTATAGGCAAGGTGCAAAATTATTAAACTTATTAAGCAGGAAACTTCTTAAGAGGGTTTCACTGTATATTTACAGTGATAGCATTTAATTAACAAAATGGAAAAACTTATTTAATAGTATTTAATTGACAATCGGAAAAAGTAATAGAGCTTAAATAAACAGAACAGTAAAAATGCAAATCCTATTAAAATAGCAAAGCAAGGTTGTCTAAAATTGTTTAAAAACACAAACCAAAACGTTATCGAAAAGGAATCCAAAAAAAATTTAAAGTATCGGTCATCAACAAATTTTAAAACCAAGAGAAGTCTAGAAAACAGAGCACTGATCAAATTCGTAATGTCACAGGCGCAAAGAGAGACTACGGTGTCTAACGGCACGAGAAATCACAGTGGCAAAAAAGTTACGGTGTGCATGTGATGAAAAAGGTGTGAGCGAACTGCCTTATTGGATTGGTAGGTTGGGAGATGAGAAGAGGTGGGCAGGGCACTGGCTGCCCGGGGGATGGAAAAGTGCAGTGGGGCCGCCGGCTGGCCATCACGTCATGCGGGAGGAAGGGGCAGCTACATATATTTTTAGAACAAACTCACCATGTGTGGCAGTACAGTTTTCGAGAAAAGAAGTGCAACCGTATGCTGCTATAGTAATACTTTTTTCTGTTATTTTCTTTGAATTTAAATATATATATTTTTTAGATTTTTTGAAATGTTTTTTTCCCTCATTTTTCCACAGTTCCTGGAAAAAGGGTAATTACTTTGAGAGGGTCGTTATTCCCGGGGTCGTAAATTCCAGAGTTGACTGCACCCATGTTTTTTATGGCAAAAAAAAAATGTAAAATGAGTATTTTTTCCGCTAAATATCCTTAAGTTTTTCGTTGCACTGTGCTTTCTCTTTGCTACAATTATCGTAATAAAAATAATTGAAAATGAATGTAAGTCATTAACATGTCCAGCTGAACATACCAGATGATAGAAAACAATCCCTTCGGCATGTTTCATGCCCATATAAATTTTTTTCCTTTACATTATTTAAAGTAGGTATTTATTTATGTAATATATTTTGCCATAGTTTCATACAGAAAAATGTTGCATATGTGTTTCATAATGTGATATCATGTCTTACTTATGAATATCAAGCTAATTCTGTAAACATGTGCACGCAGACAGTGTCTCACACAATTTTTCTGGCTTGCCATTTAGCGGGTATGGTAACAACTAGGTGCATGTGGCGTACGGAACAGCGCTGTTATCTAGTGCCTAAAGCATCAACTGCATGCTGCTCTGATTATTATAGTAATACACTAAACCCCCGATTTTACGAATACTCACGGTTCCTCTCATCGCATTAGTAAAATCGCTACCTTCGTAAATTCGATAGCGGCTTATTTTTGCCCCCCCCCCCCAACTTAACAGAAAATTTTAAAATTGCATTTTTTCTGCAAAGTGTCTCTAGGCCCCGACTTCCGTAGCGTTTTGCGGGAAATTAATTAACGTAATAATGTAAACATAAATTGATATCAGTAGCCAGGCGTCACACTGCTGAGCGGTAGATATGACCGACCCTTGTCCCCAAAAAATGAGAAAATCGAGATTCAGAGTGTCTTCTCTCGAGCGAATAGCCCGAATCCCGTAGCATTTAACGGAAAAATAAAGCAAGTGATAGTTTAAATATAAATTTATATCAATAGTCAGACGTCTTACGATCAAAAGAACACCGCTACACAATATATATGACCAATCCTTTTCCTAAAAAAATGAGAAAATCAAGATTCCGAGGGTCTTCTCTCGAGCGAACAGCCCGACTCCCGTAGCATTTAACGGAAAAATAACGCAAGTGATAGTTGAAATATAAATTTATATCAATAGTCAGACGTCTTATGATCAAAATAACACCTCTAAACAATATATATGACCAATCCTTTTCCTAAAAAAATGAGAAAATCAAGATTCCGAGCGTCTTCTCTCGAGCAAATAGCCCGACTCCCGTAGCATTTAACGGAAAAATAACGCAAGTGATAGTTGAAATATAAATTTATATCAATAGGCAAACGTCTTACGATCAAAAGAACACCGCTAAACAATATATATGATCGACCTTTGTCCTAAAAAAAATGAGAAAACCGAACTTTCGAGTGCCTTTTCACACGCGAATAGCCCGATTTGCGTAGCGTTTAATTGAAAAAAAAAAAAATAGGAATTCCTTACTAGTAAAATGCCCTTGTAAATTATTCACCAAAGAAAGAAGGAATAAGCGGATGTATTTATTCATTGCGCAGTTTTATATAACTTAACGTAAAAACATTCCGTTGACGTTGTTGAATTGTACTAGAACGTAGATACTAGTAGCGTGCTGAGTGGACAGATAGCGCAACTGTACGAACGTTCACAAGATAGAAGATAGATAGCGGCACCGTAGCATATACCGACGTTGTTCCAAAAACGCCATTTTGTGACGTTCTTACCTAAAAATCGTCGAGAATTACATGTATAAGTGATTGAAACTAATCACTTTCTCAGTTAGTATATGCGGTAAAAATAAATTAGGAGTTCCGGGACTACGTAATACACGAACGTCTATTTTCCAAGTTCGACGTACCCGGTGACGAATGTTTCTACACTTGGGTGATAGGAAGCGCTATTATCGTGCTCTCTTGTGAAACCCACGTTTTACGACATGCAGTAACGCATTGTTTAAGAAAATTATGCGCCACGTTAATTGTTTTAAGTACGTATGGTATTAACGCAATAAAGAAAAATATCACGCTATTATTTATAGGGTTCGTGTAAAAAAAAACTCATTCGGCGCGAGACGAGAGATATGTAAGACGTCGTGAAACAGTCTAGAAGGAGGCTGTACTATAGTTAAATGAGCATATGCGCATGCGCTGGAACTTTGCGTCTATAGTACTACCTCAATATAGATCCTAATACGTCGTAGTTGGAGACAGGCCGGCCGGCTTGGCACAGGCGGCGCCGTCGCCGCGCGGTTTTCAAACTGTCACTGCCGTATTTTTTTATGGATTTTCGCTATTTTTGTTTTATTTTTAATATTGTGACTTACCAAGTAATAACTGCAACTCTACAATTCATATTTTAATGCCGTGAATTAGATACAGTATGTTTTATTCATTGTCAACTTAATTCCTTGCAATTTTTTTGTCATATAATTTTGTTATTTTTTGAGGGTTCCTGAGATTGTATTCGTAGAATCGCTACCTTCGTTAAATCCAGGGTTCGTAAAATCGGGGGTCTAGTGTATGTATTTTAGATGTGGTTATAACATCATTTCTTTATTATTATTATTATTATTATTATTAAAAACATTTAAAAAGTTACATAAAATATTTTTTTGTTTAAAAGGAGAATGATGGGGGTAGCTATGGGTATGGTGGAGGCTACAAAATAAGTTATTAGATAGGCGTGTTGTTATAATAATATTAATTATGGTCAGGGAAATGTTTTATGAGTGGTCAGTGAATGTCAGAGAAATTCATTTTAATATTTCTGTGGGAACCCTGAATAGTTTAGTGTAATTACTGTAATTGTAATTGAAGTGATTGTGGGGATGACAGTTTGTGGGTGATATGATACTTAAAAGGAAGAAAAATTACATAATGTGATTTTTGTTTCTCCAGCCCGCTTGGCAAGTTGGGCACATCGAAAGGTCCGTGGGGAGAGGCCCCTCCACCAACAGCGGTAACCAGTGAACTATGGGGAGCTCCCATGAACAAGTCACGTGGGCCACCACCTGGCTTGTCATCGAAGGGTACAACAGGATTGGCTGGAGGCAGCAGTAATGGCTGGGGTGCTGTCGGTGGAGGACACTCATCGTGGGGAACCAGCGGTAGCAATTGGGGCTCCACTTGGCTCCTACTTAAGAATCTTACTCCACAGGTGAGGCACATAGTCACAGACACACTCTGTTGTGTTCCAGCTTTTCACATGTTTAATAATATTGTGAGTGTTGCAGTTCTTGTTTCTTACATCATTAGTTCATGTTATTTTCAATTATTTCAGTATAGCAGCTAGCATTACGTAATTGTAGAAGCCTGGGCCCTGTTACATAAACATGAAAAACTTATAGGAGCAGTTTTGTCAAATAATAACTCGTAAGTAGGTTGTTTCATTTCATTAAGGCATAAACTTATATGATGCAGTTAGAAGTTATAAAGTCAGTTAAGTAGTTGAAAGAAATCTGTTTCATGAAGAAAATATAATTCTCATAAAATTACTGCTAAATTGACCTCTACTAGTATGTGTGTTTACTTGATACAACATAGTCTTTGGAATTAATAACCTTCTATTGTGGATACTATTGTTAAAGCAGGGACTAGAATCTCTATACGACTTTCTTCGACCGTCAGACATGTTTGATTTTAGTTCCAAGTCCCTGATGTGGGACGCTAGTAAAGAACTTTGTCTGAAAATTTAGAGGTTACCCTGGGTGGAGTGGATTGCTTTTCATAAACGTAAATATTTCCGTCTGCCATTTTCCTACGCAATTGTTAAAAGTGTTTTCATGATTTATGTATGTATATTTATATATATATATACACACACAAACCCCCCCCCCCCCCACACACACACACAAACACACACACACACACACACACACACACTGATTAGTGTTAGGAAGCATTTTATGAATATTAGCGACGTTAACACAATGATTAATCGATCTAAAATATAATTGCTTTACTTATGAACATTCTAACATGCTCTTGTAACTTATATATTGTTATTTATATTTACAGCATTTACTACTACAAAACTTATTTTTCGAAACACTATTTCTATTCTACTTACATGGTAAGCTTGTGTGACACTTTTTACTGCTAATATGTTTTATATATATTTACAGTAAAACCTCTGTAAACTACCCGTTTTATGGCGACCACCTGTCTATAATGACCTGTTGTTGAAAAATCTTAATTTAAAAATTTTTTTAAATTTCTAACTTCAAAGAAATTGGTGAAAAATAAATTTTTGTACACTGTGTTGTGTTGCTTGTGGCGAGTACTGTTCTCCACATGGCAAGCGGCAGCTCATCCCTCCACTCTCCCATCCTAACAGTACATTCTTCCCCTCGCGTAAATACCTGGTGTGCTCGGAGTCGGTCGGTATTTGTTCACTTGCCAGTGTTCTCTCGCTTGCTGTTAGATACATTACGCTCTCTGTTTGATTTGTGTGACTTTTGGATTTCTCTTGGTTTTTTAAGGTTTATTGACAATATATCGCTTTGATTTTCAGGATTTTGGTTTGGTAATTTATTTTGTTTGAGGTTGTGAACTATTATTAACGACCCACGCAGTGTTTTTGGCTTTCGATTTGGTTACAATTATTAGGCTTGATTCTGCAAATGATTGTTGACAACCCTTCGATTTAAGATTGAATGAAATGCGAGTCGACTTGTCGCTTCTGAAGAAGTACGAAATAATCAAGGAAGTTGACTCAAATCAGAAGCCGAAGTCAGAGATTGCGCTGGAATTTGGCATCCCAAAGTTAATTTTGTTCACAAAAAAAATGACGAGGTCGTAAGTGCAGTGCAGAAGGAAGGATGCAACGCGAACGTAAAAAAACTAAAGCTTACAATGCACGCCAATTTTGAGGAAGCTGTGCTGGAATGTGACGCATGTCCAAATACGCCCCTTCCCTTAGCCCGTCTGCCGCACTGCCGAATACTCCAGAGGAAGCCCCTCTTGCCGCGCAGCGCCGTTAGAAAGGGGTGGGAAGAATTTGTGACAAGGTTTTTGCATGTTTTGTGTTTTCTTTAGTGTAATTGTAAATTTCAGTGTTTTGTTTAATGTATGTTTTTTACGTCACTACACAGCAGTGTCCTGGATGCACAGAAAATACATTTACATTCTTACTTTTTTCATGTGTCTTGTTGTGGTTTCATATTTTGTTTTTCATTTTCAGTCGCCATTATTGTTTTATTACATCAGTGTTACATCAGCTGTCCTATGTCTTTGTATCTTTCTGCTTGACATGATGTAACAGAGAACAATAAGCCAACATAAGACATTTTAGGATACAAATAATATTTTATGTTTTTACTAATTTTCCACTGTCAATTTGTCTTTTATTTTTTGTAACTATTTTCTATTAAGTGTTTTTGTACTTTAACTACTTTGCACTGCGCGAAGTTAGCCTCCTTGCTGAGCTGGCTTGGCAACGCCGAACGCCATGATACAGTAAAACCTCGTTAATTCAAACTCATTTAATTCAAAATGCTATATAAATTGGAGCCATCACTCGGTCCCGAACAGAAGGATAGTATTTTACATGCTATAAAGTTTAGTTAACTCGAAATTTGATTAATTTGTTATTCAAATCTTTTTTCTGGCCCAAACAGGGATTGAGTACTAATAATTCGAGGTCATTTTGATTGAGAAGTTTGCAACGTTTGCGAAATCTAAGAATAAATCTGTACTGTGTGGTGTTGTACAGCCCTCACTTTGTTTCCGTTACAGCGTTTTCCCATGTATGTTGGCCTTGAGGCTTCCTTGCTATTTGCTTGTGTACGGCGCTAGAGTTTGAATGTGTGCGTGTCGGTGGGTGTGTGTGTGTTGTGGTGTACATGCAAAGAGAGAGGAAAAGTAGAATTGAAGGCAGGAATGGCACAGCATGCGACAGCCTGTGGCTGTGTTGTGTGAAATGACGATCACGTGCCACGAATCTAGAGTATTTCAGTGGCCAGGGAGAAGTGAAGTGAATGAGGGAAGGAGAGGATGAAGAAGATGGTAGCTGGTCAGGCTGCATAAACGTCCCTCCCCTCCCCACATATCCTCCCTTAGACACAACTGGTTTATTTTTAGGACTTCTCCAAGTCCCTTCCTTCCGCAAAACTAGCTACATCCCAAGCAGATGCCAGAGTTGTGTCAAGCTGCAAGTCCCTCCTTGTTCTCTTCAACCTCCCTCCCCCCTCTCACAGTCATGAGTCACCAGTCAAGAGTACGGCTTCTTGAAGAATACATTTAGCAGAATGGCAGGCATAAAAGCACATATTTGTTTCCCGTGTTCCACTGACGTCAAACTGGCAATTCGTGGGAGGAGAGAATAGATACAGTAAAACCGCTTTATAACAACCACCTCTCTATAACAACCCTTTCCTCAAGAACCGTGGGGTTTATAATAGGGGTTTTACTGTCAAGGTCGCAGTGTCTGCTGCCTCCCGTGCTATGTTGCCACGTATGTGCACTGTGCTGATGCCATACAACCGTGTGGCTGGCTGCACTGCCTGTCACCGTGCATCACTTAACATCTTATCGATTCAGATGATATTTAACTGACCCGGCATCTGATTTGTCCTTCGAAAAACTACTGGAGAAATAACTTGGCACTCTTGAAAATGACTGGATGACCATGTTTACAAATTTTCATTCGAGAGGAGGTTTGGTAATAATTACCTTATAGGTTGTGTTACATTGCTATTTAAATAATAATTTCACTGACACAACGTCTGATATTCCTTCGGAAAGCCCTTGCAAAATTACTCTGAGTGATTTTTTTTTTTTTTTTAAATGGTTAATCAAGCTGACAGTTTTGGGATAAAATTCTGTTAGATAAGTCTCTCTCTTAGAGATCCAAAAACACACATTTATAAATTACTGTATTTTCCGGTGTATAAGATAACTAATTTTACATATTTTTATTTTTGGCATTCAAAAATTGCTACTCGTCTTACATGAAGGTGTGAAAATGTTTGGCAACCTAAAAATCATTTGAAAGTTAAGCAGTTAGCTGTGGAGTTGTATGATGTTTCAAGGAATTGCATTTTCCGTCACAAATCAAAACAAAGTGCCCCGTTTTTTATAAAACTTACAGTACGAAATTTTGATGAGCGTCATATTCGTGACATAGGCACTTTTACCTTGCAACGCTCTGTTGTTGTTTTCCCCATTAAAACAACCCACCAGAAAGCGCTAAATTATATTTCCCAATAAACTAACCAATATAATAACATGTATTGATTTTGATAATGACAAAGGATCGTACAATAAAATATATATATTTTTTTTCCAACAAATGCATTTTATTTAAATTTCCCTTTTAAATTTGGCATAAAATAAACTGACAGAAGATAATTTCCTTTCTTTATAATAAATATGTCCTCATTTGAACCTTGTTTAAATTTCAAGTTAAATAGTGCCACATTATGGCCATTATACATTTTTAAAAACAACACAGGGGCTCTAAAGCCTTCAGACAAAGTTTTATAAATGTAGTACGTTTATGGTAATTTCTTAAAGTTAGTCTCCGTGTGAAACAAATTCCTTAACCTTTGAACATGTCTACTAGAGTAATGTAAACTATACTTACGGGCGGATGGTCCAGCGGGTCTATTATGACCGCGTCGCAAAACAATTTTGCGATTGTTAGCCACCCTAAACAAGACTTTGCGATGAAAGCAATCACAACTATCTATCTCTCTCTATCTATCTCTCTCTCTCTCTCTCTCTCTCTCTCTCTCTCTCTCTCTTTGCGACTGCGAACTGTCCACTTGATGCACACATATCGCAAAGCCTTCACAAAATCTGTCGCAAACTAGCACGCCTTCTCGAGGGCTCGCTACGACTCGCAAACGGGATTTCTAAGATAAAATGGCGGATATATTCCTTGAGTTGCCATAACCTCACATATTTAAACGACTGTAATTATATTAATTGGCGTAGAAACAGTCCGATGCATATGTACGCTTCGCAATTCAGATTTTCGAATAAAACTGCAAATTATTTAAAGAAGATGCACCTGTAAGAGAAATGTAGATTTAGAACTGATATGACCATTTGATTTAGCTGTATTGTTTGATAATTCACATTTTATAAATATGAAACTACAAAACTCTTAAGTATTTTTACAGCATCTCTTACGCGGAAGTATTACTAAAATGGAAATGTTGTATATTTTTCATTTTAGAGGTAAAGAGCTCGTGGTGTCATATTGGAGCAGTGGTTAGCGTCGTCTTGTAATCACGTAATATTTTGGGTGTGGGATCAATCCCAACGTCTGCTGATTTTTTTATATATATACATATTAACTATCCCTGTCCGTTTATTCATTAAATAATAGTTATATGTACTGCAACTTTACTTACATGTTTAAAATTAATACAGTGGAACCTCGTTAAGACGAGAGTTGACAATGACGGCAGAAATTGTCGTTATAACAGATGCTCGTCTCAACCGATATTGCCGATAAATCGTCAGTTCTCCGCCTTCCCTTCCTCGCCCCCCCCCCCCCCCCTCCCCAACAAAAAATTTTTTGGGGTACTATATTCTCAGCGACGTAAAGTCAATGTCTTATAAACACAATAAAAAAGTTTCACCTTTATACCTTAACGTATACATTAACATTCGTGGACGAATGACGATGCCGGGTGTTGATAATGCATCTGCTTATGTGAAACTAATACACACGTTAAAAAACAGTGGCACAGTATACGCACTTTGAAACATCACCTTTCGTAACATATTTTCATACTAGGAAAAAATTCTTTATGTATGAGCGAAAGAAAATAATTCTCATCTGAATGCTAACGCTACGCTATCTTGCAAGCAAAACATGGCTACGTTGAGCCTCTAGAGTAGCGTGGACGCTGGGCCGCCATGGCAAAGAAGCACGAAAAATCTGAAGCTTTGTTTGCAGATCGATTGCTTTCCGTTTGATTTCACTTGCCATTGCTACAGAAAGAGAAAACACGCGCGCGCAACTAATTCCAACCCGAAGACGATACAAGTTGTCAGGAGACAAAGGTAACACAATTTTCTTTGTGTGTACACGCGTCGATATACAGCCGACTCATCGCACAATATCGATCACCGCTCATCGCTGTGGATGCCTGCTCTGCCGGGATTATCGTTTCATAGTTTCGCGTCAAGAGCGCACCACCAGATGTACAGGACGCTGCGCACAATCGATTCTTTCTTGCAGCTCTCGATGTTCCCTCCGAGCGTGCCATGAGTTGTTTACGTGACGCATTCCGCATACGTTCAGCCGTTTTTCTGTCGTTATAACGTACGCAACCGTGAAAATGCTCTCGTATTAAACTAATTAATTAACGTTATATTTAATACAGAAATTGACGGTGCACAAAAATACTGTCGTTATGGCCGTATTCTCGTCTTAACCCATACTCGTCTTAACGAGGTTCCACTGTAGATTAAAATTTTCCCGAGCAGTTATACTTGCTGCCACAAATAAATTACGAGACAATTAGCAGACATAACAAGTCGTATTTTATAATAACTATATTTTTTTGCAGTATTAATAATTTACTCTTACGCATTATTTTCAAGTGAATTTTCAGTTACTTTTATGGAGACATAATAGTTGCGTGAAAAACGGGTCTTTCAAATGTAATAATTACGCCGTCTCATAACTCGTGTTGCAAACGTAAACACTAAATTATAATACAAAAGAACTACACATTCTACAGCAACATCTATAAAGGCATATATTTACATATTATTCGTGGATGCCTAAATTTTCATTTGTTACTAAGGCAAATTTTTATTTTTTTTGTTTTGTACGTATGTATATTTCAGTGTTCTCACGAAGATGAACATTAGGTTGGAAGAATAATCCTTAGATAAATTTTTTCAATTGCTATCACTTTCAAAAATGTCTAACAATGGCATTACTTCTCTTGCATGTAGCATCACTAAAATAACTTAAGTTTTGTGATGAAATTCTTAGTGACATCTAGCAGAGCATATATTAACTGTTACCTAATAGTTAGGCTAGGTGGCACTACCATCGAGGATAGAAATTAACCATGGAGAGAGAAATTTATCCACAGAAGCGTTGCCAATTGCTGTCGCAGAGAATGCGTTGTCGCAAAGTTTTTGCATACTCGCAAAAGATACCGACACTTGCAAACGAGGACGGTCATAATCACAAATCGCTATCTATACCATGATGCATCACAAAGTTGCATGCAGTCGCAAGCTAGCGATGTGCTGTCATAATAGACCCGCTGGAACAGCTTCTTGCCAATTGAAGCTACTCCCCTAGACTTTATACTGTACTTTATACACCACTCCTCGAACATTACACAGTTACAAAAATGTCAGAGCCAATAACAAATGCTCATTTAAAATACTCGTAATAGTGGAATCAAAATAGAATTTATAGAGTCCACAAAAATACTTCTGGTACAAGGAAAGTTTAGCTTTCAACTTCCGAGATGCCGTGCAGACAGCGCTCCAAGCGGCTAGCTCGTCACCTAAACGTTCGTAGTAATACTCCTGCATTTTGTCTTTGTAGCTGAATCGGGACGGATGCATATCGCCTCACTGGAGAGGGAGACAGCTGGCCGGTTTAACGGTGCTCGTCCAAGATGTCTTCAGACAAAGTAGGTGAAGCAATGTAAAATTTTTACTTCGAAAAACAGGAACCAGGAGACAAGTCGTCTCAACCTCGCAGCGAAGTGTGCATCGCTTGGCGAACAATACAACTGGAGCACGTGCCTAGATCCTATGTCTCGCCATCACATTACTCTCGGGTGGATAAACCTAGGATCTAGGTACCGTACCACACATTCATGTGTCTAGTGTTGGCTGGCTGGCGACAACAGCGCACACGAATGCTCTGCAAGCAGCTGCTGCAGTTCGGCTTGCCATGTAGCATGCTGCGGGTCTCAGACCAGCGTTGCCAAGTAGTGTACTGCCTGAACATTTTTCGCCTAAAGTAAGTTCGCCTAAATTTGTTTAGCCTTAAGTCATTTAGCCTAAAATTTAAACTAAGTTTGTATTGAAGAACGAAATATGGAAACATTATACAGTTATGCAGCTTGTGCTGACCCTATGTGAGGATTTTGGAACTATTCTCGAAACCAAGTATTCGAATTTAGATTGTGCCACTAGAGTGCAGTGTGTGTTACCTGCGCCTTTTAAAAGAGGAGTGTAGTTTTATTTAGAGAAAACAGATAGTGTACGTGTTGCTATTTTCGTCACTTTTTAGCTACTGTTGTTAAGTGTCAACAGTTTTATTTAAAATATATATTCTTATGTTTTATCCTAAACAAGACTAATTGACATACATTGGTATAAAGAGTAATATTATCAGTTTCGGATAAGTGATATTCCGGTATGTGAAGGAAACAAAAACATATTTATATATGAGTGTATATTTTTACTGAAGGCCCGGCTATGTCGCGTTAAACGCTATGCACAATGTGTTACAGTAATGAAACCGGCACATCTACAACTGACGGTAGTAGTTGAAAAGTTACTTTAGACGAACCTATGAAATGTCAGAACAAGGAACGGGATATGTTTTCCTTGCTACGTAAATCTTGTATGCTAATTTTTGGTTACTGAACTGGATACTGTTTTATTTTGTGTTAGTTTACGTCCTGAGCTACGCTCGCAATCTTTAATGAATCCTGCTTATGTGTTCGATATTCAGAATTATTTTTAATGCTCACACAAATTAAATCCAAAGAAGAGTGAAGTACCACTGAAAGACGATAACTGTTGTGTTTTTTTCTGTCGTATTTAACAAGCCGAAATTTTTAGTTTTATTGCCACGCATGAAATATCACTTGTGGTGCCAGATATACGTGGTTACGATTCACTAGTACAAGTTAATGCTGTTTGATTATTTATATGGGAACTAAAATATTTCTTTGTGTTTACAAACGTATCAACTGTACTATATATACATGATTTATAATATACTACTACGTGGCTAATTTTTCTCACGTACAAGCTACGTCAGCCATGTTAAAGTATCATTACATAATTAGTACGTTCCGACCACATCCATGACACACAGAAAACACACGAAACTTGGGCTTCGTTTTGGGAAAACGAAACAATTTGTAACTGCGTATGTGTGTATTATACTTACATAAAAATTTTATGTTACTAATTATGTAAAATAGAATTCAAATAAAAATATATTTTACAGTACGTTAAATTGCATAATGTAATACAAATATTTGTATGTCGTTAGACTTGTTGCTAATCAACACAGAAATGATGCCGGAAATGTTTCCATTTTTTCATAGTTTCCTACGTTATCTACGCTGTCATTCAGCTGTTTTACGTGCAAAAATTTAAACAAGGTTTGACTTCAGCAGTCTGCGACATAACGTTAAGCGCTAAAACTTGGCACTTCTCCAACTGTTACCATCGACGTGTTTCGCACGATGCGTCAGAATAATGTGTTAAGTATGTTGACCGGTGTAGCTATTGGCCCATATTCCCCAATAAACATATTGTCGTCGGGCAGCTTTCTCTGCGGATGCAAAGCTTGTGAGTAGGGACCCTGTTTTTTCGCAAAAATTTATTTTTCCCCAGTTTGTGTCTTACGTGCACATCTGCAACTCAGCTACATGGTAACTCAGCTACATGGTTAGGGCGCGGTAGTTTTCACAAAAATATTGTGCCACACTTTGTTCCAGTGTCTTAACGTGCATACCTGCATTTCAACTTCTTGGCTATTACAGAGTGTTTTTGTGCAGAGTTGTTATTCATTTGACTGTGCCAATTGGTACACTGAAAACTGCCACACATCACGTCTGTGATTTGCGGGTTTAACCTCCAGACGTTGTATGTTAAGGCATCCAATCACTGACCACAAAGTAGAGATACAGGTGCGCACGTAAGACACTGAAACAATACTGGGCCCTATTCATGGTTATTGGCAGCGTGTCTGTGTGAAGAGCCATATCTCATTTGACTGAACCAAATACAATGACATTCCTGCAACACCACACGTCTGTGATTTGCCAGTAGAATCCCAAGGTTTGTAAGAGTTACACAGAGGTACCAACTACTACTGATTATCCGTAGTTTATACGAATTACGATGGTTTACTATGAAAGTACGAAGTCTGTTGATAAACTACATATTTATTAGCTTCAGCTCAACTGTAATTAAACAGGCATGTTCCATTGTGTATGCGTGTATTTTGATTTATAGCTGTGTGGATCGTGTGACGCACTATTTCCTTTCCCACACTCCGGCACACAAATATATATATATATATATATATATATATATATATATATATATATATATATATTGTAAACCATATTTTGGTGATGGTTGCGTAATTACAAACTAGTTTGTTTACGCTTTGCGCAGCACCCTTCGGAAGGTTCTCATATGTATCTCATACAATCAATTATTCATATTGCTTCGGGCGAGACCACAGACTTCCGACTTATCGATTAGTTGTTGATGTTGACTCATGCAATCGAGTCGAGTCGTGCGTTGATATTGTTGCTTCTCCCACTGATCGGCCATATTGGAAACTTATCCGTGTTGTCGTAGTTTAACAAAAGTATGTTGATGTGAATGTTAAAATTCAAGTTTGAGTTTGAAACAGAAGATTGTTGAGAAATATTATTCAGAATATTCACAGTTGTGAACACGTTAAAGTGTACCTCAACAACACATGTTTTGTGAATCGTGCAATTGTGACTTCGGTGTCAACACGGTGGCAAAGATGCCGCCGTCAATACATATTTAATTTAACAAGTCAAGCATTTTCAAAGTTAGAAATTTTGAGGATAAAATATACAGTAAAACCTCTTTATAACCACCCATTTTATAACGACCACCTGTCTATAATGACCCGTTTTTGGGAAACCGTGATTTTTAAATTTTTTTATATCAAATTTAAAGGAAATCGGCAAAAAATTGGTTTTTGTGCGTCGTGATGCCTTTCTAGTGACGAGAACTGTACTCCACTCCATGCGGCAAGCCTGTTGTAACAGTACTCTTTATCTTCCTTACCCCTCTCGTGAATACCTGGCGCGCTCAGCATTCTCCACCCTTTGTTCACGTGCCAATGTTCTCTCGCTTGCTGTTAGATACGCTACACTCTCTCTGCTCTATTATAACGACTTTATTGTGCGACTTTTGGATTTCTCTTTGTTTTTTACGATTTATGATGACTTATTACGCTTTGATTTTCACGATTTCAATTTGGTAATTTATTTGGATTGAGTTTGTGAATGATTATTGGTGACCCACGCAGTTTTTTGGCTTTTAATTTGGTTACGATCATTAGGCTTGATTCTGTGTGCTATTGTTGACGACCTGTACATTTTTTGAAACTTCATACTGACTCTCGATATTTCCATGAGTGGAAAGCGAGTCGGCATGTCGCATCTGAAGTATGAAATAATCAAGGAAGTGGAATCGACACAGCAGGCCGAAGTCAGAGATTGCGCGGAGTTCGGCATCCCGACATTGTTTACTATAGGCCCTTTAATGTCAGACTTTCTTTTATTGAGTGTTTGTTTAGTGTCCCTTCAACGCAGTGATAGTAGTAAACCAATGAGCTGCCTGATTTATCATGTGTGTTGGATATTATATCTGGAAAGTTTTTTACTCGTGTACTTGTAGTTTTTTCGTGATTTTTTTTCCTTGCGTACTCTTTAATAAATTTAAACGTTTGCTTGTACAACCGCCACGACTATGCTGTTAACTAATTAATAGTACACTCTTTGTCCTGAATAAATATTTTACACATTGACATGTTACTTAAAATATTTTAACTGAGCGATAACATTACGTCACAGTGCACGCTTGCGATTATCGTTCAGTCGGTCTCAAGGCAGAGCAGGCTGACACGCAGAAGAGGACAGCTGCTATGGCTGTGGTATTGAGCGGTGCATGCGCGCGCAGCCATCTCCGACACTCACCTTTCCCTCCCCCTTCCCCCATCATGGTCTATCCTCCCAGCCGGCCGACCGGCTGGCCGATGGCGATAACAACCAAGCGGTGACACTTCACGTAACCTCACAGCGCTTGACTTTCTAAGCGTTCACTGCGTAAAAGAAAAGTCCCGAGAGTAGAATACATTATCGCCTTTTCTCTAAAAGACGCCTGGTCATAAATTTTGTTTATAACTAAGTTTAAATCTAAGATTTATTATTGCTTATGATGACTGAACATGGGCTTAATGAGAAAACTGCCTATTTTGACATATAGACGTTCCAAATGAGTGCAAAATCGTATAACGACCACCTCTCTATAACGACCCTAATCTCGGGAACCGTGAGGGGTTGATATATAGAGGTTTTACTGTATTGTGATTGTGTATAGGGCTACAAATTTAAAGTCCACGCTAGAATCGAATCGCCCTAAGAAATAACCGTAAAAATTGAACACACACTTTTGAGTGTTACATGCTACAATACACTGTACCGCTGCTTAGCTGCCATAAGAGGTATATAAATCTGTCAATTTCTTATGGTGTAGTTACGGTTATTTCAATGTGACTACTTTACTGTCAATGTAGCAATGGGTTAAGATAGTACGCTTGACGCCTCACCGCTATGTTATTTAATATGACGCTCGCCTCCCGAGCTTGTCCCTTTTGGAGGTTAAGCCTCACTAGCGCACCTCAGGTCTCACTTGTGTTAACGTAATTTTCCGATGCCAAGTTTTATAGATATAAGAAGGGTTGTGATGATATATGTACTTACCTGATGTCATAATAACGTCCCGAGACGGGAAAAATTAAGGTTATAAATATGTGCCACGTGTTTTGTAAATAATAGCCACAGTTGCCAATGCCAGGACTGAAATACGGCAAAGAGACGTAAAATAATAATAGATACTTTTTTAAGTGCATAAAAAGATTTCAGTAAATAATTGAAGTGTATTCTTGTTATAAAAAGGTATAAATGTAATATTTTTATTTTCACTGCATCGTTATTGTAATTTTGAGACCTGCAGGGAAGTTAAGCGCCATTTTTCCCGATCACGTGGTTTGTTTGTAAGAAATTCGTGGGTGTTAGGATGGCGACCCTGCAGCAGCAGACATCCCTTCCACCGCCTCCGCCATCTTACCACCCACTTAACGGGACTTTTTCCCTCCCAGACCCCCTAACTCCGGGTATATAAAGGGCCTGCTGGCCTCAGTTTCTTCAGAGTACGCTGGCAGCTCTCTGGGCTCCCGACTCTCGGCACACTACACACTCTACACCTTCCCACCTTAGGGGCTGGCTTCTTGCAAAGGGAGCCCCCCGAATCCCTGGAGCCGGCTTCTTAACTAAGGGAGCCCTCCACTCTACCGAGGTGACTTCTTGCCTAAGGGAGTCCCTCAACCAACCTCGAGGCGATTTCTTGCAAAGGGAAACCCTCACCCCCTACCGAGGTGACTTCTTGCCTAAGGGAGTCCCTCACCTATCCTAGAGGCGATTTCTTGCAAAGGGATACCCTCCACCCCTTACCGAGGTTACTTCTTGCCTAAGGGAGTCCCTCACCGCTCTTACCTATACACTATTAGGGCAGTGCCGAGAGAAAGGACGACAGGGAAGCTGTCACGCATATCTCCTGCGCCGCGGCCTAAAAAGGAATATACCCTACAGTACGCTCTAGCCACCACGCGGTGCGCTACCACCGGAAGTTTCGTGATATCTATGATTTTTGTGAAAGTACCACGTGTATCGGGGCGCATAATTATAAAGTATCCGTGAATTATCAACCAGCATCCGAGTATATGGACCAGTGTATGTTTAATTAAGAGCCATTACGTAATTCAGTGTATAATTTGTGCCATAACGACTTGTGTATAGTGCGTGTAACTCGTATGCAATTTGGGGATACATCAGTTCTATCAGAATATTCTCTGTCATTGTTATTTTATCTTTTCTCTAAATGAGTAACGCCCAGGCGGTATTAGAGATACATATTAGTGCTAGCGATATCAGTGCTCTACACGAGCCTAGAGAGAGGGCCGCCCGCGAAAGGCGACAACAAGTCGGATCACCCACGCCAAATCCGCGGTTGATACCTTCTCCTCAAAAGGTACCCGGGCCGCAATTATCATTCGAGGATTTCTGCAGTGAGCAACACCGTGCGCTCACGCACCCCAGCACAAACGAACAGAATTTGCCTCCTAGGAAGCGTCGCCCACGCAAGCGCAACAAACATTGTCTCAGCTGGATATTCCGTCGCATGACCCGCAAGCCACCGGCGCTCTTGAGTCCCATCAAGACTCCGCCCCAAGACGCCCCTCCTGTGCACCGACGCATACAGCAACTTATGAACGAAGCCAGACAGGACCCTAAACCCCTGAGCGAACGGAAGCAATGATTGCTGAGGGAGTTATTTTAATTACCAGGTGAGTGAATAATAGACCTGACCCAATTAAGTGAGGCACTCCGCCCCCTTCTGTACGATCCGAGCGTGGCTCCCCTCAGCTCACTCACTGAGGCACGCCTCGGGCCGAACCCCGCGATCTCCGAGGGACACAGCCCGTCTTAGCCGGCACAGGCTTCCTCTTACACTCTCCCTCAGAGACAACCTACCACAACCGCGGAAGGGCTGCGTCGAGTCAAGCTCTTGTGGCGCCCAACGTGGGGCCACAGAAGCATTCAGAGAGCAGAAGCTGAACCTCCGAAACCCTGAGACCACAGACCTCAGTTCGAAGTCAACTCGAAACTTCGTGGCGCCCAGATTATCTCTAAAAGCACCATGTCGGACCTTGGTTCTAACGAAGAGGAGACCTCTCATCCATGCGCCGCCGACACATGCACCCGAGAAGGGACTCGCCAAATTGCCTGCGCGCATTGCGGACGACACTTTCACCACACATGTCTCGGATGGGAAGATGATCCTAGGAACACCGAAGGACTCGAATATCGCTGTACCGACTGCTACGAGCGACAGAAGAGATGCGCTTACACCTTTTGTACCGGGGAAGGAACCTACCGAGTTCAGTGCCATTCATGCCCTCGGACTTTTCACTATGCATGTCTTGGCTGGGCCGACACCCCACGAGAATTTCAGGGGCTCGTCTTCAGGTGCGACACCTGTAAGACCATCTCCGCCAACCGCCAGCTAGAACCTGTCGAAAGTCGGTCACCTCTACCCCCTGACAGAGGAAACCCAGATCGACTCCTATTACCGTTATTCCATGGGAAACCCTTGGAAGATCCCAGCGAATTCCTGCAAGAGTGTGAGGAAGAGCTTACCATAAACCATATACCTAACAAACATTGGGTCCTCAGGACGCAACGCCAGCTGCAGGGAGCAGCACTCTCCTGGTGGGAAAAGTATGGGGAATATGTCTCCAACTGGCAACAGTTTCGAGATCGCTTCACAAACGGCTTCTCGGGACTCGAAGTCAAGACACAACTCACCCGAGAGCTATACAGCACAGCTCTGAAAGTAGACGAAGACTCAGAGGCATTTATACGAAGGAAGGCCCAGGTGTAAGAGCGCGTGCACCCTGGAGAGGATGAGAGTACATGCATCGCAACTATCCTAGAGAAGCTCAAGCCCAATTTCCGGTCCTTCCTCCGGAACCCTAAACACGTTACAGTGGAGGAGCTCATAGAAAGAACCAAGGCCTTGGAGCTGGATCAGCCCTCCGCCAAGACTAACCCACAGGTTACGACCCAGCCGAAGGTCTCGAAACCAGTACCTGAGAAAGAGAGGGCACCTCCACCCCCCGTGCTACCGAATTGCTGGTACTGCCCAGCTTGTTACCTGCATCGAGATTGCGCCGTATATCGAGAAAGGCAGGCACAACACACCGCATGCAGAGGATTACTAACCCCAACCAAGACTCGGGAAACTCCAGAGCCGGGGGACCGAGCAGACCCAACAACCCGGCAAATTCCAACGGGTCTACGGAATGACCTTGCCTCCATCCATGGAAGCCTCACCATTACCACGAATTTGAGTCCAAGTGCAACACCTCGAAGTTCTCGCAGTCCTTGACACTGCCGCAACCATCAATTTCGTCTGGACACAAATGCTGCCCCCTGACATCAGACAGACCATACAGGCCTCCCGACAACGAGTGCAATTGGCAAGACGACAGACCTACCTCCCAATAAATGGAGAAGTGACTCTGCCACTACCACTGTCGCTGGAACGCACCTAACCCCCTTCTTAGTGTCCGATGAACTAGACGAAGAAATGATCCTCGGTCAGCAATGGCTCCAGGATCATAACTGCATCCTTGACTGCAGTCAAAGAACCCTATACCTGGGGCGAGAAAGATGCCACACCTTGCATTGGGGAGTACCACCAATAGAGGCACCAACCCAAACTATCCACCCTGAAGACCTGCAATCACAGTTGCAAGGAGAAGAACTTCGTCAACTTACGAGTCTTCTCAACCAGCAAGTTGCGGCCTTCCAATCGGGTGGACCCCTCAGACAGACCACCATAGGGATCCACGACATTCAGCTGCAGCATCAGCAGCCAATTTATTGTCGCCCCAACATTCCCTCCGCCCAGAAACAGACTATCATACGAGACCAGATCACCAGCATGTTGCAACAACGCATCATCGAGCCTGTAGACTCGCCTTACAACTCGCGTATCGTCTTAGTACCAAAGAAGGATGGCGACACCAGGTTCTGCGTTGTTTATTCGCCTCTCAACCGAATCACCTTGCCTATGGCACCTCCAGCTCTTAATGTCACCAATATCCTCCGCAGCTTAGGCGAGGCTAAGATTTTCTCCACCATTGACATGAGAAGCGGCTACTGGCAGGTGCCAGTACACCCAGATGCGAGACGCTATACAGCCTTCACCACACCAGACGGCGAGCAGTTCCAGTTCCGCGCCATGCCTTTCGGCTTAAAGAATGCGCCAGCCACATACCAAAGAATGATGAACTGCCACGTCCTGACAGGGTATACCGGAGATTTCTGCATCACTTACCTCGATGATGTAATCGTCTTCTCACCTGACTGGGAAAGTCACAAACGCCACCTGCATCAGGTCTTGGAACGATTGCGACTTCACAACCTTACTGCTCAGCTTGAGAAATGCCACTTCGGCCAAACAACTGTAAGATACTTATGGCATGTGGTAACGCCCGAAGGGAACTTACCCCAGACCGAAAAGGTGCAGCAGATCCTAAAAGTCCGGACCCCCGAAGAACGCCAAACAATTGCGTCAGTTCCTGGGACTGTGCAATTGGCTCCGGGATTACACGCCCAACATCTCCAAGTACATGGACCCACTTAGCAAACTTCTGTCGACCAAGAATCGACGATGGCGATGGGGACCCTCGGAAGACCGCGCCTTCCAGGACCTCAAAGAACAGTATCGAGGCCTACCCATGCTGCACAGGCCGGATCGAACACTTCCCATCGTCCTACAGACAGACGCCAGTCAGATCGGACTTGGGGCAGTCGTATATCAAACAGGACCCGACGAGGAGAAGAAAGTAATCAGCTACGCCAGCACACAACTCAGCCCTACCGAGAGGAGATACGACTCTCACGAACAAGAGTGTCTTGGAATAGTCTGGGCTATACGAAAGTTCCGATACCTCCTCGAGGACCGACCCGTCATCTTGCGAACCGACAATCGAGCGCTCCAGTGGCTGTATACGACCAGCAGCAAGAAAACTAAACTAGCCCGCTGGGCAATGCTGCTCAAGAGTTCACCTTCACCATTCAGCATTGTCCCGGGAAAGAAAACCAGTTGCCGGACGCCCTATCCAGACATCCCGCTGCAGTCACCGACACTAACGACCTTCACTGCTGGGAAGATGTCCTACCTCCTGAGCCAGCCCGTCAAGAGCCTCAGTCGACGATCCAGAAACTCCAAACCACCAAGTTCACCAACAATCTCGAAGCGTTCATGAAGGAACAACAAAACGACCCCGAAGCTCCACAGCTATTGGCCGGTCAACCCCACAAGTACAGAGAAGATTGTGGCTACCTTTGGACGAGACCCAGCCCTACCAACGAATGGAAGTTGTAGGTTCCCCACTCGCTACGGGCTTCCATATGTAACTATTTTCACGACCACGCCTTAGCAGGCCACCCTGGATCCCAAGAAACAATGCAACAGCAGATCCATGAGAGATATGCCTGGAGAGGGTCCACACGGGACGTACCTGCCTATGTCGCTCGATGCACGACTTGTGTTACCTTGAAGCCCAGTGCCACTCACAAGCCATCTGGCACTCCACGACGGCCTTCTACACCATGGGAACAAATCACCCTTGACCTTATGGGACCATACCCCCGAAGCTCATCCGGCCGACGATTCTTACTGGTGATAGTAGACCTCTTTTCCCGATGGACTGAAGCTTTTCCCTTACGGAACACCGACACCACCTCCATCATCACCAAACTACAGGATGAAGTGTTCCCACGCTGGGGTTACCCCCGCAGCATCCTCACCGACAATGGACCCCAGTTCATCAGTCAACCTTGGCAAAAGGCCTGGGCAAGATGGGAAGTAGAAGCTCATGCTACCCCGATCTACCACCCTCAAGCCAACCCTACGGAGCGGAAGAACCAAGAGCTTAAGAAAGGAATTCGCCTCCATACCCAAAAGGATCACCGCCAATGGGACAAGGCACTCCCCCAGATACTCTATCAGCTGCGACGTCGCACCAACGAGCCCCTCCGCGTCTCCCCCAGCGAACTTTTGTTCGGCCAGACACTCCGACGCCCAGGGGAGTGGAGATGGAACCTCCCCCCAACCAAGGCCCCCACCGCTGAAGGACGACGAGCGGCCCAGTACAGAATCCAGCAGGCTCAAACTCACCAGCGCGAGTACATAGCAAGGAAGTACCCGCCCCCCGACACGAGCCCCCAGTCAGTACTCGCCAACGGAAGAAGTGTATACCTACGGAATCGCCCGCTCTCCAACGGAAGTAAGCACTTTCATGCCGGACTAGCCCCGAAATGAAAAGGGCCTTATACGGTCCTCCAACGTCAAGGACACGTCTACTGGGTAGAAGACACCCAAGGGACAATCAAAAAGGTCCACCGCTCGGCTATGAAGCCGACACCTCAACCTACCATACCTGGCCAGCCCCACGGTAACCAAGTAACCGAGTGGCCGAAGGACCGCCACCCTCCGAGGATCCTTGGATTGATCCCACCTTCAACGAAGAACCAGCCTGCCGCCCGCAAGCAGCAGGCCCCCCTGAGGAACTCCAACCAGCCGTACCCGTGCACCAAGGTCACGATAGCGACAGCAGCCTGGAAATCGGCAGACGCCGTCCTCCAAAACCATCAGAAGCAGCTACCACTTTGCCGAAAGGAAGCAGCTCCACACCCACCCAGTTGGCGACACGCCCAACTTCCAGCGCTCTGGATCAACCACGCCGCCACCGGCTTGCCCCTCCAGGCAGCCCTGCCCACACCAGCGCCCAGCGCGCCACCACTCCAGGCCAGGCGGCTCCAGACCAGAGAGGCACCCACCAAGCTACCAGGGGCACCCAGCCACGTGCGCCCCCAGCACCTCCCATCCAGATGGAGAAACCTACGCAGGCCTTCCCGCGCCCACCCTTCAACCAGCGCCAGCCACTGTGGCGCACCTGCCGAGGAGACCCCCGCCAACAACGCAGGCGGTACTACGAAGCACCATGCCGACCAGTTCGCCCACGACACTACAAGTGGCCAACCACCAGGGTGAGTCAACCTCAGCCGACCCAACCGTCCACAGGACATCCAAAGACTCTTACTCGTAGCCAGTAAAGCTTTCAAACTCATTGTAAAGGTAGCCAGTCCAATAAAGTATTAATACCTGGACATAGGCCTGGCGCTATGTATCTTACTCTCTACCTACCTAAACTTAAGATATTTTTAAAGGTCCAACTCGGAGTCTCGCTTTTTCCGCCGGGGGGGAGTTGACGCCCCACCGCTATGTTATTTAATATGACGCTCGCCTCCCGAGCTTGTCCCTATTGGAGGTTAGGCCTCACTAGCGCACGGCAGGTCTCACTTGTGTTAACGTAATTTTCCGATGCCAAGTTTTATAGATATAAGAAGGGTTGTGATGATATATGTACTTACCTGATGTCATAATAACGTCCCGAGACGGAAAAAATTAAGGTTATACCGTATTTATGCAGATATAGGCCGCACCTTTTTTCCAAAAATATGATCTCAAAAAGTGGGGTGCGGCCTCTTTGCGAGATAAAAAAAAATTTTTTTCCCCCGAAAAAAAGATGAATATGTCAACGTAGTACACTCTACTTTACAGTTTTAATTCATTTTCTATGCACGAAAGTCGAAAACAGAACATAAACACACGTAATAAAACATTCGTATACGGCCTACGTACAAAACAAACATCGGGCGGCGGCCAACCGGCCCTCGCCCCCCTCCCCTAGACATACTGTTGCAGCGTCTGCGGCCCGGCAACT
>PNEQ01037073.1:0-24398 GCA_003012365.1 Medauroidea extradentata
CAGCCTCAGGACTAGAAAATAATTCTTCACTGTCTTCATGTTCTTCACTTCCTTCATAGCTAAGCCTTTTTAAGCAAGAACAACAAATGGACTTGCCTGGTGTAAGTAACAAGCCTGGGTGTGTATTACTTAGTTCTAAACTGATTTCTCTTAATTGTTTTTTATAGCTTTCTTGTGGCGTGAAAAAGGATCACAACAGATACCTCCAAATAAATGATGATATTTGTCGACAAATCTTTTATGATGGTAAGTGCATAAAGTATTTACATCTTCGCACCTAAGTCTCCTTTTCAGTAAAGCAATGTCTCCGGAAGAATAATCAGACACATATTTGATAATTGACTTACCATATGAATTTTTATCGCAACTGTCTGTCAACAATGTGCCAATGGAACACATTTCAGTCTTAAAATTGGAAATTTCTCAAAAACTTACTAGCACTTGTTTACCTTTTAAGATACATTACAATAGTATGTACAAAATAAAGGTTCCAAGACACAACTCAACAGAAAGATCTTCTACAACAAGACTATACTGGACAGAAGCTCACAACAGACTAAGACACAGAGCATCAAACATTTCCTCTACCTGACTCATGAACGAGCAGGTTGAAACTCGCTTACACCAGGTCCGTGCAGGTTCAGCTGAAGACCTAGCCTCTCCAGCTAACTATCTCACAACACCAGACATGTAGGCAGGCTTGCTAACAATATAGAAAATGGATTTTTAAGCTTATATAAATTTTTGGTAACCATAATGCTTCAAGATGAAACATTTATGCATACCGGGGAATTACAAGTTATGAACTGTCACTTTTCAGCATGATACTGAATTTAGATTGATTAATAAGTTTCATTTTGAACATAACAAATTTAAAAACGTATAACTTTTTTTGATAACTGCAAGTGTTTCAATTTTGAGAATTTTTTTTTTTTCATAAAGTGTGTAAAATAATGATAAATCGAGTGTGCAAGGTGAAAGACTATTTCTCATGCTACTAATACAAAACATACAAATGTTTGCTGTTTAAAGACCTTTGTACGACACATGATATAGGTAATTGTTATTTTTAAACTTCTGAAAGACTGAAGTGATTTTTGAAGATATTTGAGTGTCTATAACTTTTTAACCAGTTTGAACCACACAACTTTTTCTGTGGGGATTGGTTACATACCAACAGTAGTTTATACCTGCAAAGCAAAACAATTTTCCGTTCAGCCCTTTTCAGTTTATATGACTGGAAAGTTGGCAATTTTTGAAAATATTTGATTTTTAAAAATTTATGTCACTGCTAGGGTAAAAAAACACGGTGGTTTGAATGCATGAGGTCAAAGAGGGGTACCCAGGGTGTTAATAAAAAATTATATAAGTGTATGGTTTATAGCCCTTTTTGAGTTACAAGGTGTTAAAATTGCCTTTTTTAAGCTTCTAAAACCCAAAATTTAAGCCCTTGTGATAAAAGTTTAGTATGTAAGAGAGTTGTGTTTATAGTAATCACAAGAAAGCGTGAACCCTTATCTGCAAGTTGGTAGAAATGGAAATTACATTAACTTTAATGGGAAATTAAATATTGATTATTTTGTAGATGGCTGCAACAGCTGATTTTTCTGCGCGGGCCACCGCATAAAAGGGCCTATATCCAATACGGTGAGAGATAAAATTTTAATGAAAATGGTTTTCGCCTATTGGAACATGGTAGTAACCGTAGTTAAATTATAAAAATTATACAAAATAGTCGAGCAACCTCCATTTGCTGATTTCACATGGAAGGTTAATTCTACTACAGGTTAGAAAGAATATGTGTTTTCTTATGGGAGAGTTTGGAACAGGGAATTTTTCTGCCGCTAGTTTCGCTATCATCGCTAAGGGACCAGATAAATACGAAACTGTAGTAACATTACATTTAAATAGGCTTAAAAATGACAGAAGTCATTTAACTAAATTTAAGTGAAAATAAACCAATTTCGTGTTTTCAGTTATCCAAATTATGAAACTTAAAATTCAGGAAAGTTCTGCGATTGGTCAGTATGCACCTATTACCGATACCAGCGCTCAAGCGGCAGAACATTTCCCTGTGCCAAACTTTTAACATTGATGTTTATAACCTGTAGTAGAATTAACCTTAGTCTGGTGGATGTATTCAAACAATTCTTTAGTAGCGACCGACGTGAGCGGTTAGGTTTTTTCGTTCCTCTGTCAGGAATTCGGCACTTTAAATGTTTATAATGTACTGGAAGTTTCTAGAGTGTAATAGCGTGTCTCGTTAATGGATACTGGTTCCAGTTATTGAATTTCGTTTCTAATATTAATTATTGTAATTAGCTGTAGGCACAAAGCTAGAGGCCATTCTTAAAAAAAAATATGTATAAAGTAAACGATAGTCCTAGTAAAGTTTCAGCATTCCTGAGTCCCTCCCCCCCGAACATAATCCGGATTTAACTACTACTACTATAAACGTAGTAACAGACCAATATTAGATTCAAGCTCGATATCTGTTCCGTCACTACTGGCACGCGTATTAAAATGTACAATTTACTTAGTGTGCATAAATATTCACAGCTATATTTGTCAAACAAACCGTATGATTATTACTTCTCAAGTGAGTGAATTTTATTACATATTTAAGCCAGACATGCCGCGCTAATATTGGCTCATGTGTTCTAAATTCAAGTACTATGCAAGTTATATTGACCGGCACAAATGACAGATTGAAACTGTGTATCATCTTAATTACAGGAGAACACAAGATGAATCACTTGCTACTTGTACACATGACTCATACACTACAATAAAGAGTTTGTTCGTACATGCAATGACAGAGAAACAAAACTGTTGTCTAGAAACTGGGTAGTTCACAGATCCCAGTACGATAAGGTAATTGAACAAATCTTGCCTTCTTAGACGTGTCTTTATTTTCAATATAGACCAACGGAAGTCATGAAATAACTAATGCATTTCTTCTTATAATAATGTTTGTACTAAAGTAATTCTGCGAGTAGTACAATATTTTTAAAATAGAATTGCGTGAAAAATTTTCCAAAGACCAGATTTTTCGAGACGTTAATTTGTGCGATGCGTTTCCATATTTAAAAATGTGAAATATTTAAGTAAGAAACTACCCGTTTCTATTTTGTCAACTTCCATCAACTGTACCTCTGATAAATTAGTAGTAAAGAAAATTCGGTTGAAAACAAACATCTCTCTAAAGTTTCAATTAGCACATAATACAAGAAATTTTGGGATTGGCGCCTGTGTTGTTATATTTTCTTCCACCCACTGAGTAAACTGCAAAAATTGTGTTAAAATACTCTTTAAATATAGGTGCAGACAATTCCCAATAGTGTTCTCGCATATCGTTTGAGGTGTGTGTTCTTGATGTCGTATTGAATATTATCAGTAAATTTTATCAACCGAAGAAGACGAATGCATTCTTGCTGTCATTTTAAAATCCTTTCATTATCTAATCACAGTTTACACAAACTGCTTCCCCCGCCGACAAGAAACAATGATGGAGATTTTCTGCCATTACATTGGCGCTTTGTGAATAGAAAATCGCAGTCACAAACGTTCTTAGTTTCCAGTAGCCAAGCTAATATGAATCCACTTGCTCGTAAAAATACACTGACCAATTCAAAAGAAAAAGCTGACTAAAAACTGCAAGCAAAAAATTTGCTCTAAGCTTGCAGATTAAACAGTTCTGCAGTAATAAGATAAGATTGCTTTTACCAAATTTATTTCTAGATTTAGAAAATGATCAAAGCTAAAATTTGCAAGATTAATAAGGTCAGATTTAATTAACTTTTCGTTGTGATAGCTTAAAGAAAGCAACTCGAAAATGAATTTTCAATTCGCCTATTAAGTGAATACTTTACAGTGGGGAAAATACCACCCACAAAATTAGTTTCAAAATTTTATTTACATAAATTTTTAATAAAAAACTAATCTACTTTAACTTGCGACACACTGAATAGTTTCTCAACAGGTAAATTTGAAGTTCTTGTTGATTACATTTTTGAATAACTTAAATTTTAAGGCTGATATTCTGATAACTAGAGCCACGATTTTATGGTAAAAAGATTTTTGCAACATTTGGTTTCGATGCGTCATGTGCACGTCTACAGCTCTGCTACATCACCCGTAATTGGATAATTTTACTCTCACTTGCCTTGGCAAATTACAGACGTAAGGAGTCACAATATTCTTATTCTGATTGGTGAAGTCAAATGAGAAACATGTCTGAACAAAGACGCGCTGCCAATAACCATGAATCAAAGCTGCCGCTGTGCACGAGAGACACTGAAACAAAGTGGGGCAAAAATCTTCTCGCGACAAAATCGTGGCCCTACTGATAACTATAACTTTAAGGGCATATTAATTAAATATTTCCGATTTACTCATTTTATAAGTTGTAACCAGGCAAAATTAAAGCCTTTAATCCTAATTAAGCCTGTATTTATTTTAGGCGCAGACTAAATTGAGAGAAATAAAGTTAATATAATAATGCTGTCATCCCTCACATTTCATAAACGGCTAACACAGGGACGTACGTGTCTAGTCAAGCAAATACAATCAAAGCACATAACGAGGTGCTGCTGCACATTACAAAACCAAAAAACAATAATTTAGTCTGACTATTTAGCCTTGTTAAATAAATGAACCGTTCGGTTACATTCAAAACACAAATCAACCTAATAATTGCACTAGGGACTTGACTTTATAATTTTCATAATGAATAAATAAAAAACAACCAATATGTTAATAGTTTAAATTTTTGCTTAGCAAATCAATATTACAAAGACCAAGTTTGTATTCTTACATCACTATTAATTTACATTTCGATTCATTTGTACCTACTAGTTGGAGGTTAAGAGCAAACAATCATCGAACCCTTGCACTTAGTGATAAAAGCAAGCCACTTGATACTTCTGGTAACAACCTAAATTATTATAGAATAGGTGTCCCTCAGTGCCCCTTCTGGGAGGTGGGACAGTACTACCCAAATTGTGGGCAAAAAAATTATTTTAAGCATTTTCTCCGAAACGGTACATCGTATTTGAAAAATAATACAATGGACAATTTTGTCAAAAAAGTGATTATCTTTAAGTTTTATGCAGCTCTTTTTGTTATACAAGCAACATTTTCAAATAAAACATTTTATACCCACAATTAAGGGGATGATATCCCCCCAGAATAGTCACTGATGGGCATCGCTTGGAATGGACCGATTACCAACTGTACCAAGTGGCTTGATTTTATCACAAAGTGCAAGGTTAACTCCCTCAAAGAGAAGTGTTAGACAATTATATTGCATTTCAGGTTTTGAACCAACCATAACAATTATTAAAATTGTATAATCAAAATTTTCTCTTCGACAAAGTATAGTATATATTATTGGTAAAGAGTTTGACGAAAATAATAATGGAATATTTCATTAATTTGTCATATGTAATCAATGCGAGATAATTATAGGTAAACTTTCAAGAATTATCTTGCAATGATTTTGCATGACAAAATAATGAACGATTCCATTACTATGCATGTCAAGCAGTTTACCAAGAATACATCCCATACTTTGTCGAAGAGATAATTTTGATAGTACAATATGAATGAATGTTATGGCTCAAAACTGAAAATACAATACAATTGTCTAACAATCCCTTTTAACCCCCACACTATACATCCGAAACTAAAACTGCTCGAAGAACAAGGTGTTGTTGAAGGTACCACTCTCCTACAGGAGGGAGGAGCTGGTATCAAATGACACGACTCGGGTGTGACTTATGAGTTTCCTATATTGTCGTTGTATGCTACTTGATCCAAGTTGACAGACGCGGGGATGACGCAGGCGACTGTGACGACCGTCTACTGCTGCCTCCCTCACCGCGGCCGGGCCGCGTTGTGACGCAGTACTCGCGGCCCGCCAGCAGCATCGACGACTCGCCCGCGGTCGCAGAAGTGTCCTTACCTTGGCGCCGGGGTGTCGACGGCGGTAGGTGATCACCCTCACCCGTTCCGGTAGCGACCCCTCGCCTCAACACATTAGCGCGACAGATGCGACGCGATGTTTGCGATGCTGATAAGCTAACTTGTCAACTAATCAACGTTGACCTCAATGATTGGCTGAGATGTTATTTTATTCGCATCACGCATTTCGCATCGCATCTGTTGGGTTATTGTGATTCCAGCATCAGCCGTCACCTATCGTAGCTGTAGGAGAGGCACGGAGGAGATGAGATAGCGCATGCGAGCTGTGTGGTAGCCAACATACTAACCCCATCACCGAGGCTGTTATTCGTAGATGCTTTCATTATGGCTTGGAAGCAAAGGTTTGTGTTGCATGACAACTATCTTCGTAGAATTTTTGTAATCATCGGCAGAAGGTAAATTACTTTTGGTCATTTGCTGACTGCTATCAACAGTGGAGGTGCAGAAAATGTGGAAGATTTAGTAAAATCATTTCAAATTGGAACTTGTGAAAGGAAGTATAAATCAAACATGGCAGGGACAGGACAGGACGTGTCTTGGGACACGGAAACATGGACAGTAACTGGAAAACATACAAATGATACCTATATATAGATGAAGTTTATCAAAATGCCTTACAGAAATGCCTATGACTTCCAGCCTAAGACATAATTTTTACCTGCAGAACTGCCAGAACTATGTGGGTTGGGGAAATGTCAACGAGAAATGACTCCTAAACTGTCCTTAACTTCTCCAGACAGAATTACAAGGCAACTGTAACATATGCAAGTTGTTCCAATAATTTTCCCTCAGTAATTGCAAACTATAAACAGCCAAACATCCTCTCTGCTGTTTGAACAAATGATTTTCATAGTGATGCATGCAGTGTTTGAGTTAGTGCTGTGGATATGCGTAGATGGTTAAACTCAATACACCTTGCTCTTTTTCTGTCCCTGTATGATAGCTGCCGTAGTATGTCTGGGTGCTGTCTCCACCCAAACGTGATGTCAGTATTATTCCCGCCCTTAGCGAACCGTGACATCAATCATGTGGAAGGCTTTGAAAGAATATTGGCTGTAGAGGCTACTTAGATGTGCCAATTTCTGGTCAATTCCGCTCCGTCGTTCGGCCCGCATGGTGTGGTGTCACGGGTCTGTGTAGAAAGCTCCGCGAATCACAAGCTTCTGAAGCTGCACTTTGACCATTGTGTTCATAGGACATGTGGAGCCCAGTTTACCTGCCAGTTGTAACAGCGGAGAAGAGGCAACAGGCAGAAAAAACACTGTGCATTCAACTATAACATGATTTCCTAGCATTAACTTTAAAATGTGTGTCATTCTAGCAAATATTATAACTCAAGGTAATTTGTTTCCATTGCGATTCATATTTTGTCAAAATCATATGTCACTTTATAAGCACACACATATTTACGATGCCAGGCAGGATGGACTGTGTTACAAAAATATCATAACTGATTTTTTGACTGGGTAAAGAATACCTTATGGTTCAAGTACGACCTAATACAAAGAAGAATGAAGTAAATGATTACATAATGTGTTGCTGAAAAGTCACACAAAGAAGCATTTTTATTTCCAATACTTAAGTGGAAGTTGTTTATTACAAATCTCGACAAAGAAAATGTTTTGTACCACATGGCAATCGAATACAAACGAAAAGTTGCAATTTCATTACTGCGGACTGGCATTAAAAAGGTACATGTTTAGTTCTAATATTTGGTGATAAGAACAAAGTCGCCTGGTTGTGGTGAGTGTATACTACCAAAATGTGTAGTGTGTACACTTCCACAAGAGCAGAGTGCGCAGCTGGCAAGCAAACTGATTCCATCGATAACGCATAGATAGTTGACTGTAGTGCACACATGCCTAAATACTAACAGGACATAGACTTGGGTGCATTTCCTGTGCCGTACTTGTTTTTTCGTAAGTATTGCTAGGGGAACTGTTTGCCTAGAAAACATAATTTAGTTAATATGCATGTCCGTAGAGAAATGTGCGGTGGAAATAAATTAATAACTGCTGCACGCCCTCAACACAGCTAGACACATGAACGTTGCACTTCATAAGTAGGTATTAAACCATAATAGCAATAGATCTAGGCACCAGTTAAAAAGCTGGTGATTTTGGTTCAACAGAGTATGCAACACGAGTACAAACTTCATATTTACTGAGGCACATGTCTGAGTTATGTACACGTGGGTCAATAGACTAATCACTATCAATAAATTCTAGAATTAACATAATAATATTTCAATTATAATGAGTCATATCGGAGCATGTAAAATCTTTGTGCAAACCGAACAGTACAAACATATAATTTGTTATAACATGTAGTAAAACACATAACACATCAGGTTAACAAGTAAGAATTTTTATACTAAGATAGCCAATCACTACAGCCCTGGAAAGTGGAAAGATAGGGATATGCACGTTAAATTTAATAGTTGATACGTACCTGTATGTTCTAAATATATGCCACCACAACCATTTTTATACATCTTGGTGTGGTCCACATTGATGTTATCCCTTTTAGGCTGTTTTTAATAATGTTTTAATACTTTTTTTAGCTACAACAAGTAGGAGTTTTCAAATAAAAAAAATGTTCGAACATATACACTCTGTTGTTTTACCACTATTTCACTTCTATAGCTATTTTTTTCTCCTCAATGCAGAGAACAGATTTCATCTGAAAGCGATTCTTAAAAAGTGACTGAGCCATGCCTTTTTAAAATTTTAAGTTAGTGTCACTTCAAAATTTAGCGTTGAACCCAACTAATGGCCCATTGCATTACTTTCTTTACTAGAAAGCCTTGGGTGGCCTATCTATATGCGAAACACCACAGTCAATAACCAGAACTTTGTGTATTACCACAGTAGTGGCTATCACGATTACTCTATGTATAATGTAGGATCTAAAGACGAATCAGTGTAGCCATTGTTTTGGTAGAGCACATATAACCATTGTCAGCAGTGTTGCTACTTTGAAGTCCGAAATTCTCCAATAGAGATGTCTTTATGCCTGTTCACAATCAATATATTGCAAATAAAAAAAACGCTTTCACAACAATTACTTGGTAATACTTATATGTCACAAATAATTTGGCAGAAATAAAATGTGGTCATCTTTGAGTATCTTACCCCAGATTTTTCATGGCGACTAATTATAATGTCAAACGTGGAATGACAATTTTAGGGCAGTGAAAACAAATTTATTTATTTTTAAATTTAACCATTCTAGTCGTCAAACGAGGATTTTTTTTATTGTAAACATATACGTTGAATTTATACTGAAAATGTTTCTTATTTTGCTGGGTAATCAAACTTGCAGCAACCGATTTTATTTGGGGGATGAATGTTAAAATTGATTAATTAGTAGTTGATAAACCTTTACTAATAGACTACTCTTTCGAGCAGTAAGTATTCTACTTAAGATTTCTAGTATAAATTACTATTTAAAAAATTTAGGGTCAATTTTTCACATAATTTAAATAATTATTCTAAAATTTTATAACTTACAAAAACTTTATAAGTGAATACATTTTTCAAATACTTATTCTTGTTATGTTTTTGGAAACATTATTCTTAAAATACTTTTTCTTTTTAAAAAATTTTGTTTAAAACAATGCAATTGAAAAATATCTTACATTTCTCCATTTGAGCCCTTAAGCCACTTTGAATGTTGACGAACCTTAAGCATGTTAAACAACTTAACCTTATACCTCACTGCACCGTAATCCAACAATCAGGTTGCTTATAACAAACACATCTTATCGCACTCTTATGATCGCAGAGTGTCGATGTACTGCGCTTACATTCGATTACTACCAACTTGTCAGTGATGTCGTACATAGTCATGCACATTTGATTAAGTCGAACGACATATCGTTCACTATTTGATCGCATAGGTCCAGCCTGTCGGAAGAAGTAAAGTTGGAGGTGCCAATGTGGTTATGTGATCCCCTCTTCCTTTCAAAAAATTAAAAATGTATCTACTAATAAAATTAAATATTTTCGCATTGTAACACTTTGATGTTTATATAGACATGAATATTGATTTTTTATGCAGAACTATTGCAGATACATTTTAAAGCTTAGTATTTATTTAGGCAATTTTCCTTCCCTCCTTCCAATTGTTGAGTCACACTACGTCTATGACATACCACAGTATGATAAGTTTATCATATCCCAGGCATGATATTTATTTCAGAAAACAAATAATGAAAGTGCACCACGTGAGGGTCGGTGGCCACTATTGCTGTATTACACATTCAACAGCACAGCATGGCCGAGACAGTTCCTCAGCTTGCTACCGCCTGACTATGTACTGTACATGTATCGAATGTTTGTAATTGCTTACACACATATATACGAATATATGTACGTAAATATCTGGTAAGGGGATACGGTATTACTACGTGAAATTTATGCAGCATTTTCTAAAATGCATACACATTTGTATATTGCAACAAGCCCTTGTAGTGAGTAAACTGCAAATATTATTTAAAGCTCAAGGCAGATGTGTGTAGGAAAATGGTGTGGCATGGATAGTTAAAATTTATTTTCCTGACATCACACAGAGCCTAATAAGTGTATGTTGCGGCACACTATCCTGAATGTCCATAGATATTTGAGCTGTCACCAGATGATCCAACATACATAGTTTGTGATTAATACATTGCCTAATCTTGATACTTTATCTCCTATACATATTATCCATAAATTCACGTGACATGTCGAACACAATTGAATGTGCTACTATGTAGAATATACCCCTTATATCTTTTTTGGGAGTTTAAGGGGCAGACTGACATACTTTAAGAAGTGATAATGGATTCCTTTACGAAAGGAAATCATGACTTAGCACGTGTTATATTCGGAAAGGAGTCCAAAATATGTCATGTCTAACCGACTGTATTTGAAACTGTATAGGCGGTAGTAAATGAACTGGCTGCTACATGCTGGGTTTTATTGCATTATTTTTTACAGCAAATAACTCGATGCGTGTTACATAGTTGTAATGTGAATACCCCGTCACAGCCATTTAGAACTGAGATGTAAGAATAATAAAATATGTGAACAGAGCATTTGTTTATATATGCTTTCCTTCTCGAATGGTTCAGTCAGTCGCATTTTAACACACATCCATTTCATTCGGAAACACGTATTTGCGCTGAGGTTTGCGACAGACTTGGGCAGTAGGGCGTTGTTTTCTAGAAACAAGGTGCATAATGTGTTTTTTTTTTTTGCCACGAAATTATATTACGTATGGCGCGTGTATGCATACTTACTCTCATCACTCACAGTTACCCTCACTTCTGCGTGCCCAGATGTGGACAGCTCGAAAGTATATGCGTACGTGCTTACGCTGACTGGTGTCTAGCTAAAGATTGGTACTACATGGCACTCCGTGAGGGGGTTTTAGCGTCACATATTATTTTTATTGTAGTTTCCTAACCTAACAAAACCGTCCTTCGAATAAGCGCACAGCATTTTAAAATAATTTTTATCTAACTTAAACTAATCAACAATAATACAAATTATTGTGGTGGACACCATACGTCTTTTAAAATATGTTCTGTAAAATAAAGATGCACTTAGTTTCTTCTACAGAATATAATGTTACTTCTACAGAGTAGATAGTTGTAGGAACAGTGTAAATAGTACCGGCAACCAAACGGTACTGTTGTCCCTATTTTAACAGAAATATGGTACCTACAACAATACTTTTCTTTCAATGTAACGAAACCTAAACTAAACTAACAGCCACAGGGAAGTTAGCTTTCCTACACATAGCGGTATGGTCTGTAGCACAAACCTTCATTTAGATGCTAATTTATGCTACTAGAAAGGTGCACGTTACTTGACACTTAACTTTGAAATAGGTAAGGAATGTGACACACTTCATTAACTGCGCTTATTTTGAAGGCGAGAACTACGAGGAGATTATTATTAACAAAATTCATTTCGAACCAAAATGACTCAAGTGACAAAATTAAACATATGTATTTCATGCTTTATTTTTCTACACCTAATTTCTCCATTAAACATTTATTACAAAGAACTGCGAGTTTTTTTATTTATACCCTCATTGTAGAACTGTGGCGCCTGAGGTGACATCCAGTTCTATGGCGAGAGTTGGTTATTGTACATTACAAATTCGTCTCTATAATTTCCTCGCCAAACATTTATCATAGCTAATTACAAGATTTTTTAAATTTCTCTTCCTAGAACTATGGCACTTGTGGTGATTTCCAGTTCTATGTCGAGGTATAGTTACTGCACGTAACATTAAGTTTTAAAACTGTGAGAAAATAATGTTAAAATGAAAAATTCCATTTCTGAGCAGGAAATATATGTTTTAAAAGTCATTTTTCACTTGTGTCATTTACCTTTCAAAAAAGGAATTTACCTAAAAAGTAACCGTCATAAATTCGTTGGGTGATTCACTTGCTTAGCAGTACAAGTTAAATAGAGCATGACAAACACGCCTGAAAAATCTTATAGTGTAGTTAGGATTATAACTGCATGCTTAGTAGTAAACATACTGTTTTATGTATTATTTGTCTGCAATAAATGCATTTTAAGAGATAAAATGTAAGGAACCAGTGTAACATATCTTGACACACAGAAATAAGAGTATTGTGGTGACCGCAAAATATTTTGTTAATACGAATTCAATCAATTTTTTTAGTGCCTACAACATTTCTTGTAGTCACAGCTAAACTTTACTGAGGACAGCAGAAAATTTTATAGTTACCTTTACAAAATAATTTTATGAATTCCATAATGATAAAATAATTTGTGGTGGCCACAAAGTGTTTTTTTTTCAGTGCATGGATTAAAAGAAGTTCGTCTTACTATGTAAATCGACATCGCTAGGGACACTGGTAAATCGTGGGAAAAGTTGATAGTTTGCTAGGCTCCAACATGCTGTACATAACACTGAAGGTTTTGCACCTATAATGGCTATCGTTTATATGAAGTACTGTGTCCCTCTTCAACAAACCCAATTATAACTGCACAGTTTTAATATAGAACGTGTGTGATTTGTCAGAAAAATGTTCGCACGTGTCACAATTGAGATACTACAGTTTATTGGAGACTATGTTAAATATTTTCGCGATTTTCCAGTGTCTCTAGACATCGCTCATGCAAGAAAGATGTTGAAACAACAATTTTTTGGTCAGTGGTGGCTCTAGGATTGCTGGCAGGGAGGGCATAAGTTGCAGAGAACTGTATAGTGTTGTGCGCTAGTTGACACTACAGCCACTGACACGCTGGTATGTAGGTGCCGCTTATTACTGACTGGTCATAACACAATAAGTAGACAGTACATATTTCATGGTCATTGGTAGAGTCCCCTATTTATCGCGGACTTTGTTTCAGTGATTTACGTACACATCTGCAATTCTGTTTCATGGTTATTGGCAGCGTGTCTAAGGGCTGTATCTATAGACCTCTTTCGAATGACAACCAACTGCTCACCAATACTTCCTCAATGGGGATAGCAGTTGGTTGTCATTCAAAAGAGGTTTATAATATCGGCCCTAAGTAGGGCCGCGATTTTGTCGCGAAAAGATTTTTGCCCCACTTTGTTTCAGTGACTCACGTGCATATCGGCAGTTCTGTTTCAAGGTTATTGGCAGCGTGTCTTTGTTCAGACACGATTCTCATTTGACTACACCAATCAGAATAAGATTATTGTGAGTCTGTACGTCTATAATTTGCCAAGGCCAGTGAGAGTAAAATCATCCAATCACAGACGACGTAGCAGAGCTGCAGGTGTGCCCATGACGCATCGAAACCAAATGTTGCAAAAATCTTTTCGCCATAAAATCGTGGCTCTAGCCCTAAGTGAAGAGCCGCATCTCATTTGACTTATCCAATTACAATAACATTTCAGCAACAACACACGTCTGTGATTTTCCGGTAGAATTACAAGGCTCGTGGCAGTTAAAATATCCAATCACTGACCACGAAGCAGAATTGCAGATGTCCACATAAGGCACCGAAACAAAGTGAGGCAAAATTCTTTACGCGAAAAACAGGGGCCCCTATTCATTGGTACACGGGCGGCGAGTTCACAGGGGTGTACAGTTCTAAGCAGCTAGTGCCCTACCAACCAACAAACCTCGAGCCGCCAACGGTTAATTGAAATATTAGTGAACTATTTAAATGTACAACTAACCTTTCCTGATTACAACGTACACAGTATGATTTTACTAGGAAAGTTTATCCTTTACTTATAAATTGTTTAAAACAAAGGTGTAAGTCTAAAAAACAAACGTATACACTTTTTAAATATAATTGTGTGGTTTTAAAACTTGTTGAAATACTGTAGAAACTTGAACTATTTGAAGAAAAATGATTTCATTTGCTGCAGCTTGTGTCACGCTAGTTTGGTTTATCGTAGTTATCCAGCAAAACTACTGCTGCCTGTTTTACCGAAAAAACACAAATAAAATGACTCAATAAGAGTTAAATACAATGTGTTGCGCGATAACTTTGAAAATACAAGCCTATTATAGCCAGATTTATGTGCATTACAAATAGTTTTCATTATGACATGAATTTTACCACCTAAAAGTTTTAAAAATTCGTTAATTGACTAGTTCTATCAGATAAACATCCTAAACACGTTAGTATTAGATTGCGAGGTTGTTACGAGCTCACTATCTCCTGTACAAGATTTTCAAGCAGAAAAATCTGACGAACACATCTAGAGTGTTACCATTTCACTATTTTCTGCAAAACGTGTTTAAAGTAAAGACAATGACGATAGCTTCCAGATAGTTGTACAATTAATTAACTCAGGGTAGGGCCTCAAAGAGTAGCGAACTCACTATTTCTTGTCGGAAATGTTCAAACTAAATACATTTACAAGTGCTTTCAGAGTGCAGCGGGTATCTTCAAGCCCTGGACCGTGAATAATGATTTCAGACGGTAACGATAGGCAGTATTTCCTGCAGTTCATGTTCAAGCTAAAGACTAAACAATTATTAAGAGCGTTACATCGCTTAGACATCGACTTTCAAGACATAGACTCTGGCAAAATACTATGGCATTCCATTGCTCATTTTTTACTACCATTCGTAAAAGTGAGATTTCTTCTTTCCGTAGTCTGCTGCCCGCTAATTTGTGTTTACTGATGCAGAACCAAAAATGCTATGTAACACAAAACGTGGTTCATTCACATAGGTAATAACATTGTTTTATGTATAGAAGTGGCAAATTTGTTATATGCATGTTAGTAAAAACGTCCAATATAAGTTCAGAGGATTATCAAACTGTTGATTTAAGAGCAATCATTTCCTAATAAAAAAATGTAGTTAAATTATTTGCAACCTCATACTTGCAGCTCGCTCATTGTTTATGTGTTCTATTAATCGTCTGCATTGTAAAGTTTTTGTAATTGTTTGTGTTTTTTAGTTAATTTTGTTACTGGTTATTCGTAAACGAGCGTGAAGATAAATTAAGGCATATTTTGCACATAATGATAAAAAAATGACTAATTTATAAGGCATACGAATGTATAACATAAAATTATAATTTTATATGGTATCTATAAGTAAATAGGAATCACTCATAGCTAAACTAACTAAAAAAATTTGTATGAAAACCTACAAAAATTAAAGGATGACTGGAAACATAATTTGCTGATTGTTTTTGTGCATTTGGTAACTAACATCACTGCAATAGTTCTTAATAACTCCAATTCAGATTGACACATAACGTGTTCGATTGCAGGATATTCTTCTCAAGTTTTTTCTGGTGTTAGAGCAGCTACTGGTACACTGAACGAAAATTGTTGTTGTAGGTACCATACTTCTGTTACAAGAAGGACAACAGTCCAGTTTGTGTGTCGGGACTGTCTGGATCGTTCCTAACAATCTTCTCTGTAGAAGTGGCAAAGTGCAACTTTCTTTACAGATGATAATTATTACTTCTACAGAAAGATTGTTCTAGGAATAATCCAGGTAGTAACGACACCCAACCTAGACGGTTGTTCCAATTTTAACAGAAGTATGGTATCTACAACAATACTTTTCTTTGAGTCCAAATAAAATGCATAACGTACTAAATTGGGACGAAAATGTTAGTGGCAAAATGTTGTACGATGACTAGGGACCCTTGATTTTCGCGAAAAGAATTTTGCCCCACTTTGTTTCAGTGCCTTACATGCACGCTTTTAATGCTACTTCATGGTTATTGGCAGCGGCTGCCAATCAAAATGAAGCCGAGCGGCCGATATGCAAGCAAGGCATTTAAACTAAATGGTGCGAAAATTTGTTTCGCAGCAAATTATTGGTTCTACCTATGATAGCATGTCCGTGTACAATAACGAAAATTCTAGGCTGCTGCGAGATGAATTCGGAAAATACTCGTGTCGCACCATAGCCGTCTTTAGTAGAAGGCCGCGACTTTACATCTGACAACCCTGCCAGGAAGGGTCATTTTTCACACTTCTTTTGTCATGCCAACGGAAGTGGCTTCTCCTGATTCGCCGGTATGTAGGGCAGAATAACGAATCAGGCACAGACATTGCCTTTGGAGAGGTAAAATAAGTGTTAAAATTACCCTCGTATGCAGGGTTGCCAGATCTTACGCCGTGGACTCCTACAAAGATGGCTATGGTCGTGCCTCTACCTATATCGACACTGCCTTGGCATTTCGCTTCTGTATGTGTAGACATATGTATGAAATACGTGGAGCGCAAGAAGGGACTAACTACAGTGTTGTCACATTGTGAATATCATAATTCCACCGTACAACATTTTGTCACTAACATTTTCGTCTTCAATTTAGCCCAGGATTATTGTTATTATGCGCTTGTTTCCGGACATCCTGTATAGTTGGCAATTTTGTCGATGAACCTCGAAGTGATGCAGGAGAGATGGGCATGTTGTAAGCTGTGCTCTGATGTTTCCGAGTGGTCATGTGAGGCCAAGCAAGCTGTCAACTCCGTGCTGATGATGTCTGGTATGCCCTGCAGGGGAGACGAGTGGCAGTGACCTGGCCAAGAAGCTGTCCAAAGACTCGGAAGGCGGTGAGTTCAACCACTCTCTCGCGTTCACTGCACTGCTTCGTAGATTAGGAATTACAGGTGAACATACAATAAACACGCTTTTCCTTTTTTTACACGCTTTATGTATGACCTGCATGCATGAATGTAATGGAATCTTTCTATTCAATTTTCGCCCACTTCCAGACGTCCGAACTGTTTGAAATTTTCACACGTATTGGGGATCGGCGACAATACAGTAATTTCATAGCTATAACCTGATATTCTCGCCTATTATAAAAAAGCCATCTGGCTGCGACAGCAAAAATGGTTTTAAAACGAAAATCTTCACGCGAACCATTTTAAAATGAATTAAACGTTTATGTCTTCTATTTTATTTTCCGAGAAAAAAAATAAATTCACAGCTAGACACTGAAAAAAAAAGACACCCATTTGTAGCAATATGAACTTAAAAGTTGAAAGTATTAAGTAAATATTAATATTTTGTTCAACAAAGATAGGATGTGCTACAATTAAATATAACTAAGTATTATGAATAAGCTTTGATGTAGATATACCACGGGGTACCCTGTGCTTAGTGTTTATAAATAACAATTAGCTAGCAAAAAAAATTTAAGACAACTGTCTTGAAGCATCCTACGCTTTTGATACATTTAAGTTAATTATTTTTTGTCGATGATTTTATTTTTACTTAAAGCTTATTCAAATAGTTAAGTTATACTGAATTGTGGGACATCCTATAACTGTTAAACAAATTCGTTAAACATAAAGAATATACTAAACATTTGAGTCATATTGCTACAAAAGGTGTTTTATTTGTTAGTATTTTTAAACTACAAATTTATTTCCCCTAGTCACATTTTGTAAACCTAATTCCAGATATAAAACGAGTGTATATGATCTCACTAATAAAACAGAAATAAACTATGATTAATTATACTACATGTTAGGGGGCTCAGTGTTTGGCAACAGACAATTCCTACCAATAGTTGCGATGGTGTCAGTAATAGGTCAACATTATAATAGCGCTTACAGGGTGAGCTTCGTTCTACGGTAATGTTCGGTTTTGCACCCGAAGTTCGCCATGAGAGCCAATAATCGACACATTACCGAAAACATGCGCAGCTAGCGGTGGAAACTGAGAGGCAAACTTTCAGAACCATACAAAGCCATCTCGTTCAGAGAAAAACGAAGAAACTGTTATGTTGCGTCACAAACGAAAATTAAATATGGCCGGTTTATTGTCGTGCGTCATTTTAACTGTCAAATGATGGTTATTGTTATCAGAAATTTTTATATTATATTTCGTTTGTTATTTAAGAGAATTATCTCGTATTTAGTTCAGAATGAACATTATGGACATGTCTGACTTTAGAAGGTTAGTAAACTTGCCGCTTGCCAGTGCAACGTTTCGTACGTATGCCAATAGATAGCAGCTGCTGTGCTCTAGCTTTGAGCAAAAAATTACAGTAAGGTGGACATGTCTGGTTTTAAATGAAAAAACAAATGTTTTCATGATATTTAAATGGGATAGGTAAGTTTGCAGTTAAATTTTACTGCATAATCACGTGTAATCCACCAGACTTATGTCGAAATTATGTTTAACTCATTTTCATAATTTTTTTCAACATATCTGGTTTTGAAATTTTGCTCCTCGATTGTTCTTTTCCAGACTCGTCCGTAAGTAATTTGGTTAGTATTGGACAAACTCTTGTTCAGGACTATGCCTACTATCACTGTTGATAATTTACTTAACAACCAACCAAATTTAATAATAACTACGTAAAACAGAAAATGTATTCTTCTTTAATTTTTCAAAAGAACCTCATATGTTTCGTACATAAAACGTTAAACAACATGTAAAGTTAAAATTGACACTTTTTGAAATAGTAAATAATTTTGAAAAACGCTTTGTGATAGTGTATTCTTGAAGGAACGAACTTCTTTGGAGAGTAGTTATTGTTAGAAAGACTTTCCTTTCAATGTATTAGTTCAGACACCTACCTCCCATTTTTAAATTCCGTGGATACAACCTTGATGTGCAGTGCTCTTCAGTACTTGAGTAATTTTTCAACTGCAGGACGTGTTGTGAAAGGTGTTGATATTTTCTGAAATCGTAGTATATTAATGAACGTCACGATTATGTTATTTAGCAACCCGAGTATTATTTTATATACATATTCTCTATTTCAAGCCTAAATTTGGGGACTATTTCCTGACATAAGGAGTCTTAATCTTACAAAAGTCGAACGGCCTTTTCATAGTGTTGTTTCATAGGCAGAGACCGGAAAAAATTCGTAGGGTTCACTGACCTCTAGGCTAGCCTACAAGAATACATGTGAACTCAAGCAGACAACAGCTGTTCGTTGGCGGCAAGCTGACGTAGTGATATGGGCCCGCATTTAATTGCATTGTTATTATTGGCTCATCGACTTCAAGGTGGTGTCAAACAAGTAGGGACCTCTGTTTTTCCCGAAAAGAATTTGCCCCAGTTTGTTTCAGTGACTTACGTACACATCTGAAATTCAGCTTCATGGTTATTGTCAGCGTGTCCATGTGAAGAGCCGCATCTCATTTGACTGAGCCAACTACAATAACGTTTCTGCAACACCACACGTCTGTGATTTGCAGGTAGAATCCCAAGGCTCATGGCAGTTAAAACATCCAATCACTGTACAAGTAGCAGAACTGCAGATGTAACCGTAAGCCACCGAAACAAAGTGAGGCAAAATTCTTTTCGCGAAAAACAGTGGTCCGTACAAATAAGTCACCGGCCAATTGTCAAAGTAGCACGAAATTACAGTTGATGGAATTCTAGCTTGTGCCATAAAGGAAACACGAATATTTCAGGTCTCTGTTATTAGGCAATCACTTCCCGAAGTATAGAACTTTCTTTACACAGGCTGATTCACAAGGAGTTGCCGTCGTACACAGGGCATTCATTACATCGTTTGGTGTTTGACACAAAAAAAAAACATTTAGTAGCCTAACATTTTCAGAGAAATTTGAAACATTTGAATATTACGGAAAAAAATATAGACCTAACCATAGTCACGTTTTATCAGACCGTATTGTTTGTGTTTGAGCGTTAACAGTCATTGATAAAATACCAGTCAAGCATCTCGGGAACAGTGCAGATTGTTTATGCCATCCCGCGAGAAATGTGTCCCGTGGTAAACTAGACGTTAGCATAGTTCAAGTATCAGTTTTCGTTTTGACCAGTGCCTCACCCATACAAGATGTTTCTGACATACTGTAAAAACATACTTGGGTTAGTTCGTTACGCCAAAAACAGGTTGATAAAGTCGATATAAAAATATGTCCAAAAATCCTTACGTTTTGTGTTCTTAATGAAAAACGTACGAACTGCTATTAGCCTTACTCGGTCGATGTATTGTGATGCCGAAAATCCCTTCTCCGTAACACGACGATAAACAGCAGCAGATGTTGGGTACCAAGTCTACTTTCGGTCTGAAAATATCATCAGATGTAACCGTCAACCACGCTACCATTACTGTACATAACAATCACATAAGACTGCTCACGAAATGGATATCCTGCCACGATTAAAACTACAACACAATTTGAGTACGTACGAGGGAAATATTAACCAGAAATGTATACAGATGGCGAGTGTAAACAGGTTTGCTTGGCATCCTATCACCATAAGAGATACAGATGAGGGAATATGCAGACTGTATCGATTTCATCATTCAGTTATCTCACACAAGCAATTTTTAGTGTCGGTCACAAAACTAGATTGTTGGGTAGTATTTTGCAACACACTGAACTAACCTTTCATTAATAAGTAAAAATTAAGGACTTTTTTAAAGTATATTTTACGTGGAAGAAGTTACGATTTGTTACGTTCCCGTGTGTATTATAGAATGAACGGACGGGAGTTACTGCATATTTTCTTACGTTTCCGTCATCCGTGTCCGTGAACGGAATCTTCTGTGATATAATGTAGAACGCACCTTATAGAAGTTTCTATAGAATATTCTTTCACGCTACACATATTGCAGCAAGAGTAAATTCGAAATTTTTTTAATAACTTAGTTTCTTATAAATAATGCACATATAATTATTGTAAGTAGTACAGTTACGTATAAAAAATCAGATAGTACGTGCTAGATTAATAATTGTCGAATGAAAACATTTAAGTAAATTAATGCTTTACATGTTCCTATTGCTTTTACATGCCATTTTGCATGGTTTCTTCAAAACAATGTTAACGCATGATGCATATAATCAGCAGGAGCGCTTTATCGCTAATCAGGCTGGTTGATATTTCTAACATATACAGGATGTTACAAAAAGGTACAGCCAAAATTTCAGGAAACATTCCACACACCCAAAGGAAGAAAATATGTGATATGGACATATGTCCGGAAGCGCTTAGTTACCATGGTAGAGCTCAATTCCTTACATCTCGTTAAATGTCATCGTAAATAACACTTCGTACAGAAAATGTCCCAAATACCCAGTGGATTGGTTCTTTACAATGTACTTTACTTCCTAGGTTCACCACCAGGCGGGCCACTTGATGGAAGGTAATCTGGACTGCATTGCTTGTGTTGACATTTAACGAGGTTAAGGTAATTATGCGTTTCCGGACATATATCCATATCACATATCTTCTTTCTTTGTGTGTGTGGAATGTTTCCTGAAAGTTTGGCCTACGCTCTTGTAACATCTTGTATTATTGCACACGACTGATTACTAGAGGCCCAGAAATTTCCCGAGTTCATTTGAGAAGACGTTAGATTTCAAACTCCTGTACACGTTAATTACTTTCACAATTAGAACACAGTTAATGGATCTCTTCTTTGAGGACTGTGAACCAATAGCAGTTCTGCATGGGAACATGTACTGACTCCCGCAATACATTGCCATATGTACAACTGTCCAGTCACTATAGCAGCAGACGATGTAGAAGTATATGTCTGAAGACATAGTGTATACAGGACTGTGGAGTCCAGCCAGCTGGTCGTTGAACCAGAGAAATTTATGGGTCTCTACCGATTACCAAACTGTTCATGAATATCTAGTCCAATGGCCATGCAAGATTTCAGGGAATCTTCCAGGAATCTTTCCATGTAGCACGGGGACTCAACCCCATAACTGCAGACATGCAAAATTCGTGTTATTGTTTGGTGACCGACTGGACGTCACTGACCTGTATATATCTAAACCATGGTCGTAGAAGAACAGGTCTGGACACTCGCCTATCCAACAATGTATTTTGCTTGACTCCCTTGTTGTTTGGCTGTAGTTCGTCAAGTTACCGAGAATGTCGTACTTTTTGGCGCTGTTTTCCGGGCGGTCGGACTAAATCTCAGTCCACTTTTTTCCATTGTTGAATTTATAAAGTAAATAAAGATTGCTGGAGCCTTTTCTTAAATTTGTGAACGAAGGAAGTATTTCATAAATTGATAAAAAATACGTTTTGATAAATTGTTTATCTTAGTGGGGAGGAAGTAGGCGGAGTTTAAGCCGACCACCCTAACAGCAGCGCCAAAAACCTATAGCATTGTTGTGAACTTGGTGAACTACAGCCAAACAACAAGGGGGTCAATTTTTCAGGCGAGTGTCTAGACCTGTTCTTCTACGGCCGTGATCTAAGCACAACCTGTAAAATCACTGACTACGCTATTATGTGTGTTTTTTCTTACTGGTCAGAAGCGATCTCTGAGGCAGACCGCGACACTACAAATTAATAGGAGACTTCGAGCGAACGTACAACAGATGGCAGTATAGTCCGATCCTCTAATTATTTGTGAAAATATAATCGCGCCAACATGTACCAATGTCTTCCGTGCACGTCTGCAGCTCTGCTTCATGGTCAGCGAATATAAGTTTTTAACTCTCACCGTTTTGGGATTATACCCGCAAATAACAGACGTGTGATGTCGCTCTAACATTATTCTCATTGGTACAGTCAAATGAGCGACGCCTCTGCATGAATACACTTTGCTAATAATCATGAAACACAGCTGCCGATGTCAACGTGAGGCATTGGGAGCAAGCAGTGTCGGATCCAGCTCTAGGTAATTTTTTTAAGGGAGGGAAAGAATTACTAAAAAGTAGCTGTGCCTACACCCCGAGTCAAAGAAAAAAGGGTGGTCCACGGCCCTCCCCCGAAAAAAATGTAGTTTTTTTTTAGGTGCAAAATGGTACTATTTAAGACATTTTTAAAACAAAAAATTTAATATACCAACTTAAATATTGTTTTTATATTTTACAGACAAACTATACACAAAATGTCAAAAGGGGGCCGAGTCCCATGTCCACCCCCTGGATTCGTGACTGGGAGCAAGTTAGTGCAAAGTACTTTCACCAAAAATCAGTGACTGTATGTAGTTTATGGTCAGGAAATAACTCTAATTTCGCCCGTCTATACAAATGATAATACTCACGTAAGTTCGTAAAGTATAGGTAGAGATTGTGGGATACAGCCAACATACCCTTGAAAACGCCATAGTTAATTGTAGCACATAATGATAAGGTGATGCACGTCTGACACAGTGTAGCTGTCTGCCGACCAATGGCTGGCATAAAACACTACAATAGCAAAATTCTTATAGGCTCAGTCAAACAGGGTTACAACTAAACTAAAGCCAGTCATCTTCTGGTGAGTTGAACGTTCGTTGAAACCTAGCAAACAGTCAAGTTTTCCCGCGATAAACCATCATGACTAAGTATAGGAGTGTGTGTTTGCAGGGGACAGCAGCAGCCAGGTGACGACGCCCACGGCGACAGAGACGATGCTGCCTTGGAAGAGGGACGACGAGGGTGAGACGACGTGTCCAGTCAAACAGAGCGAGTTCCCCGCCTGGTGTGCCAACAAGGAGTACCTCGCCTACAGCTCTCCTTCTGCCACATTCCTCGGTAACATTGGTACTACGGCACACAAACAACTCCCTTACCTTATTCCACCCACAACTTTTAATTTAACTTTCAATTTTAATATTAAATTTTAGAATTTTTCCACTACAAAAATATTGCATTTTTTGTTTTTATGTAGAAGTTGTAGCATGCAACATCTTAATTCCCTGTATATTTTTTTTAGTTTGATACGTCAGTTGGTTTTAGTGGCGTACAAAAAAACCACAACGTGCAAATGTTCGACGTTTATGAATCATTACGCAGGAACTATGAGAGACAAAACCCTTTCTTAAGGGCGTGCACGTGGCAAATATTCGTAATTTTATATTTGCCTGGCATTGTGTTAGTTTTATAGACGTTACTTGTGACTATATCTTCCAATTGTAGAAATATTTCAGCTCTCATAGTTTTCCCATGGCGGCACGTTAAAGTCAGAATTTGCAAGTTACAGGAACATAGATACAACGAAAACCAAGTGGATTGCTCGAATGAAATAATTTACACTG